>OZ014525.1:208119650-208379650 GCA_963966055.1 Lathyrus aphaca
GCTGATGATGGGGTCAAAACCAAGCCAAAATAAAGTATGGATACCCTGAAAAACAAATAAGCAGATGTTAAAATGATGCAATGATGATGTATGCAAATGATATGCAAGGGTTTGTGACTGAGCTGGATCTGATCAAGTACTCTGATATAAGTCCAAGTATGTTCAAGAAATCCAGATGGAGGTCTATAAGTCCAGTAACCAAGGTGGGGGACTCAAATAAAGAGTCACATATCCAGGGTTTAGAATCACAAGAACTGTTCCAAAATGGAGTACTCTTATTCAAACAAAGTAACAGGGTATGCTGAGGTCAAGGGTACCTGCAAACCTGTAAACAACCCAACCCCCCTCACAGGTGATGTTCTAAAACAAGGATCCTCAGACTTGGATCAGTTATGAGAAGTGTAAACACTTCTAACCCGGAGGTACAGTGTTTACAATAACCATAAAAGTTCCTCCTCTAATTCACCTCAGTTTCTGAAGGTCAATACTAAAGGTCATCCAGACTTAGCAGGCTTCCCAGATAGCCCTAGTACTGCAGGAAATCTGCAATACAGAGTTCTCAAGAAGAAACCCATATCTGAACCGTGTTTCATATTCCCGCACCAGACCGAGATGGAATGGGAAAGAATATGAACCACTCTAGCCTAGGTGTCACTCAGGTCCCAGGTATAGAACCTTATCTCTCAATAGAACCCCACCCACCAAAGCAAAACCAGATCCAGCCAGACAGCATGACAGTATGATATATGTAAAGCTATAAAGAAAGCAATAAACAACTGTACATAAAGCAATAAACAATAATAAATATACAAGCACAGATAACACATAACACCCCAGTAAACACAAATCAATCAAGCGCTAGGAGGAACCCACAAAAAGAACCAGAAGCCCTGGTTACAGTATAAGTATCCCCAGCAGAGTCGCCAAGCTGTCGCTCCCACCAAATGAAACCGGGTCAAATGGGGTACAGACGCGAACGGTCGGCGAAAGGAACAATGAGAACACACAGCAGTGAACTCACTGGAGATGAATAGAGTCGCCAGCTAGGCATTTTTATCCCGGAGGAAAGGTAATGCTGCATAGACCTAGAAAAGATATGGATAAGACGGTTGCGAACCAGAGAGACTGAGAAAGGGGGTTGGTTACAACCTGGGAAGGTATTAGCACCCAGATTGTCCGCCGTACTCGACGGGATCCACGCTTAAAAGATTTGTGTTTTAAAGGGGTAGTGTCAGTGCAATCTGTGTATCAAATAGTTGGAAAAGAATGTACAGGTGTCAGTGTAAAAGAAGTGTGAAGTGTAATATATACAGTGTCAGTGTGAGGGCAGGAGTGAAATGCTCAAGACCATGAGGCTTAAAAGAATGAAACTGGAAGGAGGGGGAATATACAGAGACTTTTGTTCGATAACTGTTAAGTTATGCCTACGTATCCTCTCGTGCAATGAGGAAGTCAGAACACCGTAGTTCGACCCAAAGAGACTGAAAGATGAAATGACCTGTGAACTGCTTACTTGCCTATGCTCAAGTGTATGACCTGTCTGGCTCAGGTGCAAACTGTCTTGCATTAGACGGAAGAAGCTAGTTCTCGTTTATGAGTGAAGGTGATGAGAAAAGAATCCCGGAGGAGACGATTATTGTTTGTTTTTGAGTTTTCAGTCTTTTATTGCTTTTGGAAGTTTGTCATAAGTTAATGAGCTTTAGCCTAAACCAATGGATTTAGTAAACTCATCACATCCTCCCTCTGATTAGGGGTAATGAGAATACCTTAAGTGTGAAGTCAGCTTCTCATACTTAATTACCTTTGGTGTAGGATTAAGATCATTAACCTACTTGTGATTATTTAGATGTTTTTGGTGTTTTTGTTTAGTGTTAAGTAATGAGGTTAAGCCATAATAAAGGACTAAACAGACTCATTACACCATCCTAATGGAAGGATAATAGATGAGAATGTTTAAGCTGAGGAAAGCTCCTCAACTTAATCCATGATTAGGGATTAAACTCATGCCAAAACAAACCTTTATTAAGTGGATTTTATTTAATGATATGATGAAGAAGTGAGTTTTATGGTTTGTAAGACAACTTGAGGAGGACTTGTCCATTAACACTAGGGTTAGTCCTTCTTAACCAATTAAGGAAGAATTAGAACCCTAATGCAAGGCCCAAGTTACAAGTGTGATGTCTTGATGATTATTAAGTGAATTGATTAAGGGAATTAAGCATATTAAGGGTTTAACACTTAGGATTAAAGTTATACACTCCATCCTAATAGAAGGATGCAGGCATAAGCTTAATCACAAAGCCTTAAAGCCTTTAGGGTTTAGTCCCTGATTATGAGATGAGAAGAGAAAACTCAAGAGAGACACAAAGGTAAGACTAAAAGGGGAGACTAATCAAAACCCTAATCATTGTCATGCTTGGTTGTTCCTAAGGTTTGTGAGGTTTACAAGAGCAATCTTCAATGGAACCACCAGGAAGCAGATGAAAGGATCAGGAGAAGCAAAGTAACTTGCTTCATTCAAGAAGTCAAGTCACTTGAGGAAAGAAAGTAAGGAGAAAAAGAGTGAGCAAGCTCAATCTTCAAACACATACAAGAATGCAGCAAGGATGCATAAAAGAGATGAAGAGAAGTTATGAGAAGTGAAGGCAAATTCACTTCTCAATGTCACTTACCACCTGAAAGGTTAGAAGAGAAATGCAATGCAATGCAAAATGGGATGGAATGACATGATGCAAACCAAAACCAGAAGCACATTCATGGTGTTAATGATTCTATGAGATGCTACAAACATGAGACAACAAATGGGGATGATCATACAAGCTCATGTATGCAAGTGGAGCAAGTTAAGAAACATGGACAATCATGAAAAGTTATGACATGCAAATGGTATACAACATGGCAAATGCAAGATGCAATGATCAAACATGCTTCCAATATGTCTTATGATGTTAAATGAATCACATGGATGCATAAAATGTCATGGCAAGTCAAGGTATGAATGCAAATGCAAGATGGATGCATATGAAAGCCCAAATTAGGGTTTATGAACAAAGTAACAAACACAAGCCAAAATCAGAAGCAAACATCAATATAAAAAATTGAAAATGCACTCAAAGGATCCCTAATCCCATACTAACCCACTGCCCAAAGGAGAGGTTTCAACTCTTAACCAAATTCAAGATATGATTTTCCTAAATTTTCTAGGGTTTTAGGGTTCCTAAACAAGAAAATTACAAAACAAATGGAAAATGAAAGATCAAATCATGGCCATTTAATCTCACAAACTACATGCTAAACACAATGCAATTCAAAAAGAATCAAGGTCCAACTCTTTAGGGTTAGGCAGAAATGATTTTTGGAAGTTAGGATCAAAATAATGCATCAAAATGATTTTAATTCCATGAAAAATTCTCAAAATGCATCAAGATCAAAAAAGAAATTTGGTTTGAGGGTTGGACAATGTTTCTAAATGTTTTTAAATGTTTCATGAATTTTTTGGTGATTTTTAAATACCTAAAAGTATTTTTAATTAATTAATTCTCATTAATTAATTAAAAAGAAACTTTTAAATATTTAAAAATACTTTTTAAATGCAAAAAATGAAAATAAAAATATTTTTATGTTTTAAAAATTAATGAAACTCTTGGTGAAAAATTTCATAATTTTTAAATGATTTTTGCTATTTTAAATAAATTGTACAAATTAAATGAGAAAAATTGAAATAAAAATCAAAATAAATGGAAGTATGCTAAATGAGAGGCTGAGATTGAATCTGGCAATGAAGCTGTTGACTGCGCGCCAGATCTAATGGATCACATTCAAACTAGGCTAACCTCACTTAATTAATTAAATTAAACCTAATTAAAACTAATGACATGATCTCAGCCACACACTCACACGCGGGAAAGCCAATCCAAGCGTCCAGATTCAAACTTGAAGCCCTAACCCTAATTACACATTAATGACTCTCAGGTCACCGGAGACGAGCTCCGGTCGTCTTCTCCGGTGACCTCCCTCCCTGAGAATTTCCAAATCATTCCCTAGGTCATTTCTGGAGCTCTAAAGCTCCAGATTTGCTCCTTTCACTCTCCTAAACTCAACCCTACCCTCATTTCTCATTTATTTCCAGCCATAACCATGAATCGAAGCTAAGAACAAAAACTGCCAAAATTTCAGACAAGCAATACAACTTCATTTCTCAACCATTTTTAATAATTTCAAGCTCAGTGTAATCAGTGAAGCATGCTTAATCAATTAGAAACAATAAATAGAGGTTCTGGAAAAATGGAATGCCATAGCTACCTGATTCGAAGCTTTCAAAATAGGAGCTTCTGGGCCAGTTTCTTGCTTCTAAACAGCTCCCATGACCTCTCCAAAGTGTTTGCCAGGCTTGTATGAAGTTTATTTGGGCTGATTGAAGAGTTTGCTTGAGTTCTGTTCAAGGTCAGGTGAGGATCGTGTTTTTGATTCAGTGGCTTTCAGGCTGTTTTGGGTGTTGGTTTTTGTTCAGTGAAGCATGGTGAGATGATTGGTGAAGCTTGTTTGAGTGTTTGTGGCTTGTATGAAGAGATTCGAAGGTTTTTGCTCAAGGGAGTGAAAATGAGGATGCTGAGTTCTATTGTGTTTCAGGCTTGTGTGTTGGCTGGTTTGGCTTGCCTTTTCTTTGTATAAACAAATGCAATTGGTCAGAGGATGTGACCTGTGCTTTTGTGATAGGTGTGCTAGCTTTTGCCAAAATGTCAACTTCTTGTAAGAGAGGGCATGGGCAGCTTCTAGCCAAGTACAAAGGGCTTGTCTGGCGCAGCATGGTGTGAGGGAAAGGCTAGTGTGATTCAGTATCCAAGGCAGCAAGTGGATGAGGTGTGATGATGGTTTTTGCAACTTGCTCACTTTTAGTTCACATGGAAATATCTTGCTCCCAAGGCCATACAAACATGCAACTCTTTGGTTAAATCTGAACTTTAGATGTTACATGATCATGTTATGTTAATTATAAGTCCATTTGATAGCCTTAGAACACTTGATCAAGTCATTTTGCAAAATACCTCTTTGGTAGAAACTTTGAATTTTAGTGATTTTTGCCAAATTTGACAAACCATAACTTTTGATCCAAAATGAATTAGGTCATGTTCTTGTACTTTTTGAAAAGGGAAAGATCTAATCTACAACTTTCATGACCAAAGTTTTTCCATTTGAAGCATTTTTGGATCAAAAAGTATGGTTTGAAAAGTGGCATAAAATGACATATTCTTCAAAAGTCAAACTTGCCCTAAAAAGTCAACTTTGCAAAAACTTGTAATTCTTGAATTTTGTGAACTTATAACTTCTTCCATGATCAAATAAAGATCATATACACTCAAAATGATGAAGATCACCCCTTGGTTGGGTCATTGGGGGCCTCAGATGCCCTGATTTTGCACTGACTTGCTTAGAAAGTCAACCCTTGATCAGATGACTTCCCCATGGAATTTCTTCATGAAAATTGATATGCATACTCCCTATACCATATAGAGACCAATAGAAACAAGAATGACCAAAAATTTTGGAGTTATGGCCTCTGAAACCAAAACCCTAATTTTAGGTCAACTGTGCAGTCAAGCCTGGCTCTGCTTCCACACCCCTTCCAGTTCTTGTGATTTTTTGGCATTCTTGACTTTGAGAGGGTATAATATGATATTTTAACACACATGGACCCCTTTGAAGTGATTGATGGCCTTTGGAGCGGCTCAAGAATCTCTTGGATTGCTCAGATCACAAACCCTAGATGCAGATGACTTAGAACCAATGCAGTGAATCAAAAATGTGGTATGAGATGGTATGATTGTGTTCATGCATATGAAATGATCACAAGCCATGGTGTGAATGGGTGAGGGAAAATTTGGGGTGTTTACAGCTGCCCCTATTCAAACATGAGTTAGCTGTGCAGGATGTAAGCAACGGCTTAACAGGCAAACAAGATAACTTGTGGTTGAATATCAAAGACAGTCCAAAATTTGCACTCACAGAATGAAGAAGAAAAGGGATATAGATTGTAAAGGAAAATAAAGTATATTGCAAAGTGTGGGCGACGGAGGACGACCGTCGAGCAGAGGACGACTGCTGGGTAAAGTGCGGGAAATAAAGCAATGACGGGGACGGCCGACATGCTGGGAAAAGTGTGTGAAGTAAAGCGATAACGGGGACGGCCGACATGCTGGGGATAAAAAGGTATTATGATGGGGACGGCCATCAAGCAAATCTATAAGATTCTCTGGGGATTAACGAAAAAATGATGGGGACGGCCATCAAGTTCATAAAGTAAAGTAATCAACGATGGGGACGGCCATCGGGCTAAAAAGAAAAGGGACCACGACGGGGACGGCCATCGGGTTAAAGAATAAATGAAATAAACAGATGATGAGTTACGGTCATCAAAGGTGAAGGACGATCACCTAGCAGGGGACGGCTGCTCTGTCGGGTTAAGATGAGGGACGGTCATCTTAGGTGGAGGACGACCACCTGGCAGGGTACGGCTGCCGAAAATATCGCGACATAGGACGAATGCCGGATAAAAAAGGTCAACGATGGGGACGGCCATCGGACGAGCATGATGGAGGACGACCATCAAGAGGTGGAGGACGACCACCTAGCAGGGGACGGCTGCTCTCGAGGTTTTTCATGACACAGGACGAATGTCAGATAACCAAAATCAACAATGGGGACGGCCATTGGATAAAATGATGAAGGGCGATCATCAAGAGGTGGAGGACGACCACCTAGCAGGGGACGGCTGCTAAATATCAACGATGGGGACGGCCATCGGATGAGCATGATGGAGGACGACCATCAAGAGGTGGAGGACGACCACCTAGCAGGGGACGGCTGCTAAATATCAACGATGGGGACGGCCATCGGATGAGCATGATGGAGGACGACCATCAAGAGGTGGAGGACGACCACCTAGCAGGGTACGGCTGCTCTCAAGGTTTATCATGACACAGGACGAGTGTCAGATAAAAGGAAAATTTGCTTACTGGGGAAAAGTAAACACGGACGAGTGTTTACAATCCAAGAAATAAAAGGTATAAGTGTTTGATATTGTGTATGGATTAAAGATGCGGACGAGCATCCCTAAGACTACGATACGGACGAGTATCGGGTAGAAACAAAATACTGACACGTGTTCAGAGATGATGATACGGACGAGTATCAACGGGTTAACGGAGAACACGGACGAGTGCTGAATCAGAGGGGGCCCTTCTGGGGAATAATAGACACAGACGAGTATCTATATTCAAGGAGACGTAAGTGTTTGACACAGCGTATGGATTAAAGATGCGGACGAGCATCCTTAAGACTGATGATACGGACGAGTATCATGTAGAAACAAACGCTTGACACATGTTCTGAGATGATGGTACGGACGAGTACCAACTAGTTAACAAAGAACAAGGACTATTGTTGAATCTGCGGGGATATAACTGGTGTATACAAGATACGGACGAGTATCTGTATAAGTATGAGTAGTGTATAGATTAAAGCTTAATCTGCTGGGGAGAGCGGCACTGACGAGTGTCAAAAGGAGAAAAGTATAGTATAAACAAAGTATCTGATATGCGAAGTGTTTATGTTACTGTGCTGGGAAAACGACATGGACGGATGTCAAGGAAATGTATATAAGTATATGCGAGTGCAAAGAGGATGTCTTTGGCTTTCTGCTGGGGATATGACACGGACGGGTGTCAGGAAGTATCTGTAATACGGGTGGTCTTGTTTGTAAAGAGTGTTCAGGCGACTTTACTGGGGGATGATGACACGGACGGGTGTCAAAATGAGTACATACTGGTGTTTGTGAATGTGAGGCAACTGTGTTTGCTTCTTTTTTTTTCTGCTGGGGACTCTGGGGAGCTTTCTGTACATTGTTGATGAATGGTTATTATTCACAAGTGTTCGATTCACAACATGGCTTATGATTATGCTATGTGTTTGATTTTTGCCGTAATGCTCCGTATTAGACGGAATGCTACGCTTTGTGGGTGAATATGATGCAAATGCCATGATTATGCAAAGACACCAATCCGGGATTCGGATCCCGTTACTGTGAAGATCTCTGGCCGATCTGTTTGAAATGATCATCCCAGCTGGGAATGAGATCATTGGTAGATCTGATGAGATGTATTTGCTTGGGGATATAGATCGCTGATTGACATATCCTTGCAAATGAGAGACCCAGCTGGGGTTTGTAGAAGCTTTCTTCACTCTGTTGTGATTCCTTCATGCGTTGCTCTTCTGAATAGAGGCTGACACTCTGAGCTTCCTTGCAGGCATTCTTCAGGATTTGTTCTCCAGCTCTAGACTTCTTAATATAATCCTCTGACTTCTCAATTCTGGCCAAATGCTCTACCTTCAGCTTCTCCAACCTTTCAATATCCAATCTACCATCACTCCTCTCCCAGAGGGTCTTCTGTAGAGCTTGAGTCAGCTTTTCATTCCTCTCTTTCAACTTCTCAAACTCCTCTAAACTGACAGTTGCTGGAGGTGGTGTTGTAGAAGGTCCAGGCATATCTTCAATAGTAAAGGGCATCCCAGAAAATTGAGCCCTGGCATGGGACCAATCATAGTACTGTGCTGATGCCACATTGTTGCACTTCCCCAGGATGGTTACCCCCTTAGTCTGCACATTGTCCCAGGCCCAGGCTGCCTGCCTGACAACAGCCAAGTTAGGCTTGATTTCAACATAAAGGGTTTCAGTCAGATCCTGTGCTCTGGGAGGATGGACTAATGCATAGCCCAGTTGTCTTTTGAATAGCAGAGGGTTATAATTGATGCACCCTTTCACTCCAATCAAAGGCACATTGGGAAATTGTCCACAACTTGTAATGATGTCTCTGCCCTTAGTACTCTGAGTACACCATCTGATATCATCTGAGGTTAGAGCAACAAGCCTCCTAGCCCAGTTTTTCTGCTGGTGAGGGTTCAGGAATGCATCAGTCTTTGGCAAATGTCTGAGCAGCCAAGTGTGGAACAAAGGAGCACAACATCTCACTAATCTTCCCCTTTGCTTTTCATTCCTTTGATGAACAGAGTAGTAAAGATCTCCCAGTAAGGTGGGTACTGGGTTTCTCAGGATGAAAAGATGGATTGCACTCTTGCTAACAAACCTAGGCTCATCTGCAAACAAAATGACCCCATATATGCTAAGGGCCAACAGAGCACAGACTGCCTTCCACTCCCCCAGGGAGGCCTTCAAACTGGCCTGAGAAGTCAAGAAATCCAGATGGAAACCAGAGATTCCAGCTTTAGATGTCAAATTCTGCCTGATCAGAACTGGTTCCAGGTGTAATGCTTTGGCTATCTCCTCATTACTTGGGAAAGCCATCTCAGGGTTGAAGGGGATTCCACCCCTGATGGGTACACCAATCAATGATGAATATTCCTCCAATAAGGATCCCAACTGAAAATTCTGAAATGTAAAGCACCTCAGGGGAGGGTCATAGAACTGCAGGCAGGTATGTATCAAGCTCCTCTGTGAAGGGTCCAAATCCATAACCACATCAAGGATTCCTCCATAATGTTCTCTAAAAAGTGGTATATGGTCTGGAGTAATCAGGGTTTGAATCCTCCTGATGCTAGCTAGCTCAGGCTCAAAGAAGTGATAGGAGATGTTACTTTTCTTAGGTGCCATGTTGCTGAAGAATGGGTGCTGATGATGACTGAGAATAATACTGAAGATGGGCCACTGATAGGCTGGGACTGAGGGTGCAGATAGCTGATAACTGGAGTAGATACTGGTGAAGATAGGCCTATGCTGATGATGGGGTCAAAACCAAGCCAAAATAAAGTATGGATACCCTGAAAAACAAATAAGCAGATGTTAAAATGATGCAATGATGATGTATGCAAATGATATGCAAGGGTTTGTGACTGAGCTGGATCTGATCAAGTACTCTGATATAAGTCCAAGTATGTTCAAGAAATCCAGATGGAGGTCTATAAGTCCAGTAACCAAGGTGGGGGACTCAAATAAAGAGTCACATATCCAGGGTTTAGAATCACAAGAACTGTTCCAAAATGGAGTACTCTTATTCAAACAAAGTAACAGGGTATGCTGAGGTCAATGGTACCTGCAAACCTGTAAACAACCCAACCCCCCTCACAGGTGATGTTCTAAAACAAGGATCCTCAGACTTGGATCAGTTATGAGAAGTGTAAACACTTCTAACCCGGAGGTACAGTGTTTACAATAACCATAAAAGTTCCTCCTCTAATTCACCTCAGTTTCTGAAGGTCAATACTAAAGGTCATCCAGACTTAGCAGGCTTCCCAGATAGCCCTAGTACTGCAGGAAATCTGCAATACAGAGTTCTCAAGAAGAAACCCATATCTGAACCGTGTTTCATATTCCCGCACCAGACCGAGATGGAATGGGAAAGAATATGAACCACTCTAGCCTAGGTGTCACTCAGGTCCCAGGTATAGAACCTTATCTCTCAATAGAACCCCACCCACCAAAGCAAAACCAGATCCAGCCAGACAGCATGACAGTATGATATATGTAAAGCTATAAAGAAAGCAATAAACAACTGTACATAAAGCAATAAACAATAATAAATATACAAGCACAGATAACACATAACACCCCAGTAAACACAAATCAATCAAGCGCTAGGAGGAACCCACAAAAAGAACCAGAAGCCCTGGTTACAGTATAAGTATCCCCAGCAGAGTCGCCAAGCTGTCGCTCCCACCAAATGAAACCGGGTCAAATGGGGTACAGACGCGAACGGTCGGCGAAAGGAACAATGAGAACACACAGCAGTGAACTCACTGGAGATGAATAGAGTCGCCAGCTAGGCATTTTTATCCCGGAGGAAAGGTAATGCTGCATAGACCTAGAAAAGATATGGATAAGACGGTTGCGAACCAGAGAGACTGAGAAAGGGGGTTGGTTACAACCTGGGAAGGTATTAGCACCCAGATTGTCCGCCGTACTCGACGGGATCCACGCTTAAAAGATTTGTGTTTTAAAGGGGTAGTGTCAGTGCAATCTGTGTATCAAATAGCTGGAAAAGAATGTACAGGTGTCAGTGTAAAAGAAGTGTGAAGTGTAATATATACAGTGTCAGTGTGAGGGCAGGAGTGAAATGCTCAAGACCATGAGGCTTAAAAGAATGAAACTGGAAGGAGGGGGAATATACAGAGACTTTTGTTCGATAACTGTTAAGTTATGCCTACGTATCCTCTCGTGCAATGAGGAAGTCAGAACACCGTAGTTCGACCCAAAGAGACTGAAAGATGAAATGACCTGTGAACTGCTTACTTGCCTATGCTCAAGTGTATGACCTGTCTGGCTCAGGTGCAAACTGTCTTGCATTAGACGGAAGAAGCTAGTTCTCGTTTATGAGTGAAGGTGATGAGAAAAGAATCCCGGAGGAGACGATTATTGTTTGTTTTTGAGTTTTCAGTCTTTTATTGCTTTTGGAAGTTTGTCATAAGTTAATGAGCTTTAGCCTAAACCAATGGATTTAGTAAACTCATCACATCCTCCCTCTGATTAGGGGTAATGAGAATACCTTAAGTGTGAAGTCAGCTTCTCATACTTAATTACCTTTGGTGTAGGATTAAGATCATTAACCTACTTGTGATTATTTAGATGTTTTTGGTGTTTTTGTTTAGTGTTAAGTAATGAGGTTAAGCCATAATCAAGGACTAAACAGACTCATTACACCATCCTAATGGAAGGATAATAGATGAGAATGTTTAAGCTGAGGAAAGCTCCTCAACTTAATCCATGATTAGGGATTAAACTCATGCCAAAACAAACCTTTATTAAGTGGATTTTATTTAATGATATGATGAAGAAGTGAGTTTTATGGTTTGTAAGACAACTTGAGGAGGACTTGTCCATTAACACTAGGGTTAGTCCTTCTTAACCAATTAAGGAAGAATTAGAACCCTAATGCAAGGCCCAAGTTACAAGTGTGATGTCTTGATGATTATTAAGTGAATTGATTAAGGGAATTAAGCACATTAAGGGTTTAACACTTAGGATTAAAGTTATACACTCCATCCTAATAGAAGGATGCAAGCATAAGCTTAATCACAAAGCCTTAAAGCCTTTAGGGTTTAGTCCCTGATTATGAGATGAGAAGAGAAAACTCAAGAGAGACACAAAGGTAAGACTAAAAGGGGAGACTAATCAAAACCCTAATCATTGTCATGCTTGGTTTTTCCTAAGGTTTGTGAGGTTTACAAGAGCAATCTTCAATGGAACCACCAGGAAGCAGATGAAAGGATCAGGAGAAGCAAAGTAACTTGCTTCATTCAAGAAGTCAAGTCACTTGAGGAAAGAAAGTAAGGAGAAAAAGAGTGAGCAAGCTAAATCTTCAAACACATACAAGAATGCAGCAAGGATGCATAAAAGAGATGAAGAGAAGTTATGAGAAGTGAAGGCAAATTCACTTCTCAATGTCACTTACCACCTGAAAGGTTAGAAGAGAAATGCAATGCAATGCAAAATGGGATGGAATGACATGATGCAAACCAAAACCAGAAGCACATTCATGGTGTTAATGATGCTATGAGATGCTACAAACATGAGACAACAAATGGGGATGATCATACAAGCTCATGTATGCAAGTGGAGCAAGTTAAGAAACATGGACAATCATGAAAAGTTATGACATGCAAATGGTATACAACATGGCAAATGCAAGATGCAATGATCAAACATGCTTCCAATATGTCTTATGATGTTAAATGAATCACATGGATGCATAAAATGTCATGGCAAGTCAAGGTATGAATGCAAATGCAAGATGGATGCATATGAAAGCCCAAATTAGGGTTTATGAACAAAGTAACAAACACAAGCCAAAATCAGAAGCAAACATCAATATAAAAAATTTAAAATGCACTCAAAGGATCCCTAATCCCATACTAACCCACTGCCCAAAGGAGAGGTTTCAACTCTTAACCAAATTCAAGATATGATTTTCCTAAATTTTCTAGGGTTTTAGGGTTCCTAAACAAGAAAATTACAAAACAAATGGAAAATGAAAGATCAAATCATGGCCATTTAATCTCACAAACTACATGCTAAACACAATGCAATGCAAAAAGAATCAAGGTCCAACTCTTTAGGGTTAGGCAGAAATGATTTTTGGAAGTTAGGATCAAAATAATGCATCAAAATGATTTTAATTCCATGAAAATTTCTCAAAATGCATCAAGATCAAAAAAGAAATTTGGTTTGAGGGTTGGACAATGTTTCTAAATGTTTTTAAATGTTTCATGAATTTTTTGGTGATTTTTAAATACCTAAAAGTATTTTTAATTAATTAATTCTCATTAATTAATTAAAAAGAAACTTTTAAATATTTAAAAATACTTTTTAAATGCAAAAAATGAAAATAAAAATATTTTTATGTTTTAAAAATTAATGAAACTCTTGGTGAAAAATTTCATAATTTTTAAATGATTTTTGCTATTTTAAATAAATTGTACAAATTAAATGAGAAAAATTGAAATAAAAATCAAAATAAATGGAAGTATGCTAAATGAGAGGCTGAGATTGAATCTGGCAATGAAGCTGTTGACTGCGTGCCAGATCTAATGGATCACATTCAAACTGGGCTAACCTCACTTAATTAATTAAATTAAACCTAATTAAAACTAATGACATGATCTCAGCCACACACTCACACGCGGGAAAGCCAATCCAAGCGTCCAGATTCAAACTTGAAGCCCTAACCCTAATTACACATTAATGACTCTCAGGTCACCGGAGACGAGCTCCGGTCGTCTTCTCCGGTGACCTCCCTCCCTGAGAATTTCCAAATCATTCCCTAGGTCATTTCTGGAGCTCTAAAGCTCCAGATTTGCTCCTTTCACTCTCCTAAACTCAACCCTACCCTCATTTCTCATTTATTTCCAGCCATAACCATGAATCGAAGCTAAGAACAAAAACTGCCAAAATTTCAGACAAGCAATACAACTTCATTTCTCAACCATTTTTAATAATTTCAAGCTCAGTGTAATCAGTGAAGCATGCTTAATCAATTAGAAACAATAAATAGAGGTTCTGGAAAAATGGAATGCCATAGCTACCTGATTCGAAGCTTTCAAAATAGGAGCTTCTGGGCCAGTTTCTTGCTTCTAAACAGCTCCCATGACCTCTCCAAAGTGTTTGCCAGGCTTGTATGAAGTTTATTTGGGCTGATTGAAGAGTTTGCTTGAGTTCTGTTCAAGGTCAGGTGAGGATCGTGTTTTTGATTCAGTGGCTTTCAGGCTGTTTTGGGTGTTGGTTTTTGTTCAGTGAAGCATGGTGAGATGATTGGTGAATCTTGTTTGAGTGTTTGTGGCTTGTATGAAGAGATTCGAAGGTTTTTGCTCAAGGGAGTGAAAATGAGGATGCTGAGTTCTATTGTGTTTCAGGCTTGTGTGTTGGCTGGTTTGGCTTGCCTTTTCTTTGTATAAACAAATGCAATTGGTCAGAGGATGTGACCTGTGCTTTTGTGATAGGTGTGCTAGCTTTTGCCAAAATGTCAACTTCTTGTAAGAGAGGGCATGGGCAGCTTCTAGCCAAGTACAAAGGGCTTGTCTGGCGCAGCATGGTGTGAGGGAAAGGCTAGTGTGATTCAGTATCCAAGGCAGCAAGTGGATGAGGTGTGATGATGGTTTTTGCAACTTGCTCACTTTTAGTTCACATGGAAATATCTTGCTCCCAAGGCCATACAAACATGCAACTCTTTGGTTCAATCTGAACTTTAGATGTTACATGATCATGTTATGTTAATTATAAGTCCATTTGATAGCCTTAGAACACTTGATCAAGTCATTTTGCAAAATACCTCTTTGGTAGAAACTTTGAATTTTAGTGATTTTTGCCAACTTTGACAAACCATAACTTTTGATCCAAAATGAATTAGGTCATGTTCTTGTACTTTTTGAAAAGGGAAAGATCTAATCTACAACTTTCATGACCAAAGTTTTTCCATTTGAAGCATTTTTGGATCAAAAAGTATGGTTTGAAAAGTGGCATAAAATGACATATTCTTCAAAAGTCAAACTTGCCCTAAAAAGTCAACTTTGCAAAAACTTGTAATTCTTGAATTTTGTGAACTTATAACTTCTTCCATGATCAAATAAAGATCATATACACTCAAAATGATGAAGATCACCCCTTGGTTGGGTCATTGGGGGCCTCAGATGCCCTGATTTTGCACTGACTTGCTTAGAAAGTCAACCCTTGATCAGATGACTTCCCCATGGAATTTCTTCATGAAAATTGATATGCATACTCCCTATACCATATAGAGACCAATAGAAACAAGAATGACCAAAAATTTTGGAGTTATGGCCTCTGAAACCAAAACCCTAATTTTAGGTCAACTGTGCAGTCAAGCCTGGCTCTGCTTCCACACCCCTTCCAGTTCTTGTGATTTTTTGGCATTCTTGACTTTGAGAGGGTATAATATGATATTTTAACACACATGGACCCCTTTGAAGTGATTGATGGCCTTTGGAGCGGCTCAAGAAGCTCTTGGATTGCTCAGATCACAAACCCTAGATGCAGATGACTTAGAACCAATGCAGTGAATCAAAAATGTGGTATGAGATGGTATGATTGTGTTCATGCATATGAAATGATCACAAGCCATGGTGTGAATGGGTGAGGGAAAATTTGGGGTGTTTACAGCTGCCCCTATTCAAACATGAGTTAGCTGTGCAGGATGTAAGCAACGGCTTAACAGGCAAACAAGATAACTTGTGGTTGAATATCAAAGACAGTCCAAAATTTGCACTCACAGAATGAAGAAGAAAAGGGATATAGATTGTAAAGGAAAATAAAGTATATTGCAAAGTGTGGGCGACGGAGGACGACTGCTGGGTAAAGTGCGGGAAATAAAGCAATGACGGGGACGACCGACATGCTGGGAAAAGTGTGTGAAGTAAAGCGATAACGGGGACGGCCGACATGCTGGGGATAAAAAGGTATTATGATGGGGACGGCCATCAAGCAAATCTATAAGATTCTCTGGGGATTAACGAAAAAATGATGGGGACGACCATCAAGTTCATAAAGTAAAGTAATCAACGATGGGGACGGCCATCGGGCTAAAACGAAAAGGGACCACGACGGGGACGGCCATCGGGTTAAAGAATAAATGAAATAAACAGATGATGAGGTACGGTCATCAAAGGTGAAGGACGATCACCTAGCAGGGGACGGCTGCTCTGTCGGGTTAAGATGAGGGACGGTCATCTTAGGTGGAGGACGACCACCTGGCAGGGTACGGCTGCCGAAAATATCGCGACATAGGACGAATGCCGGATAAAAAAGGTCAACGATGGGGACGGCCATCGGACGAGCATGATGGAGGACGACCATCAAGAGGTGGAGGACGACCACCTAGCAGGGGACGGCTGCTCTCGAGGTTTTTCATGACACAGGACGAATGTCAGATAACCAAAATCAACAATGGGGACGGCCATTGGATAAAATGATGAAGGGCGATCATCAAGAGGTGGAGGACGACCACCTAGCAGGGGACGGATGCTAAATATCAACGATGGGGACGGCCATCGGATGAGCATGATGGAGGACGACCATCAAGAGGTGGAGGACGACCACCTAGCAGGGGACGGCTGCTAAATATCAACGATGGGGACGGCCATCGGATGAGCATGATGGAGGACGACCATCAAGAGGTGGAGGACGACCACCTAGCAGGGTACGGCTGCTCTCAAGGTTTATCATGACACAGGACGAGTGTCAGATAAAAGGAAAATTTGCTTACTGGGGAAAAGTAAACACGGACGAGTGTTTACAATCCAAGAAATAAAAGGTATAAGTGTTTGATATTGTGTATGGATTAAAGATGCGGACGAGCATCCCTAAGACTACGATACGGACGAGTATCGGGTAGAAACAAAATACTGACACGTGTTCAGAGATGATGATACGGACGAGTATCAACGGGTTAACGGAGAACACGGACGAGTGATGAATCTGAGGGGGCCCTTCTGGGGAATAATAGACACAGACGAGTATCTATATTCAAGGAGACGTAAGTGTTTGACACAGCGTATGGATTAAAGATGCGGACGAGCATCCTTAAGACTGATGATACGGACGAGTATCATGTAGAAACAAACGCTTGACACATGTTCTGAGATGATGGTACGGACGAGTACCAACTAGTTAACAAAGAACAAGGACTATTGTTGAATCTGCGGGGATATAACTGGTGTATACAAGATACGGACGAGTATCTGTATAAGTATGAGTAGTGTATAGATTAAAGCTTAATGTGCTGGGGAGAGCGGCACGGACGAGTGTCAAAAGGAGAAAAGTATAGTATAAACAAAGTATCTGATATGCGAAGTGTTTATGTTACTGTGCTGGGAAAACGACATGGACGGATGTCAAGGAAATGTATATAAGTATATGCGAGTGCAAAGAGGATGTCTTTGGCTTTCTGCTGGGGATATGACACGGACGGGTGTCAGGAAGTATCTGTAATACGGGTGGTCTTGTTTGTAAAGAGTGTTCAGGCGACTTTACTGGGGGATGATGACACGGACGGGTGTCAAAATGAGTACATATTGGTGTTTGTGAATGTGAGGCAACTGTGTTTGCTTCTTTTTTTTTCTGCTGGGGACTCTGGGGAGCTTTCTGTACATTGTTGATGAATGGTTATTATTCACAAGTGTTCGATTCACAACATGGCTTATGATTATGCTATGTGTTTGATTTTTGCCGTAATGCTCCGTATTAGACGGAATGCTACGCTTTGTGGGTGAATATGATGCAAATGCCATGATTATGCAAAGACACCAATCCGGGATTCGGATCCCGTTACCGTGAAGATCTCTGGCCGATCTGTTTGAAATGATCATCCCAGCTGGGAATGAGATCATTGGTAGATCTGATGAGATGTATTTGCTTGGGGATATAGATCGCTGATTGACATATCCTTGCAAATGAGAGACCCAGCTGGGGTTTGTAGAAGCTTTCTTCACTCTGTTGTGATTCCTTCATGCGTTGCTCTTCTGAATAGAGGCTGACACTCTGTGGGGAGATGGTTCCCTGGCTCTCGTATTCCGCTGAGGAAGAATGATCGGCACCTCGGCTGGGAGGAGTGACAAGTGGCAACTTAGATGGGGGAAGTTATCGGTGGCAACTCAGCTGGGGAGAAAACACTTTGGGTGCTAAGACTGAGTGTCGATCTGTCAGCTTGCTGGGATGAAGCTTTCATGCCCCATGTCGCGTTTTGGATACCTGCAATCCTGCAAAGACAGAGAAACGCACAAGTGATCCCGAGGTATCCTTTACTGGATTCCGTCATAGGAGTTTAGACACTTTTGAGAGTAAGTATATCCCCTGCAAGCACGTGTTTTATTTTTTTGGAAGAAAAACATCTGTACTTATGCAATCAAAAAAACTTTTTAGAGACATCAGATATCCTTTGCAAATAAAATGTACAAGACGAAGCATGACTGAAAAAAATCTGATTTCATTAATTCAAATGCCCTGAATTGGCGAGATACAGTCAAAGAAACAAATCTCCTGAAATGAGGAGATCGTTATTAAATTGAGAAACAAAATGCTGGCGATGTTGACGACGCTTTTAAAGGAGCTTCCTCTTTCGCTACGACTCGTATGACTTTCGACGTTCTTCTCGTCTTGCTTTCTGAAGAAGGCTGATTCTGATTGAAGCTTGATCCTTTCGAAGCTTACCAAGTTGTAGGCGATACAGACGAATTCAGAATGCAGTTGTTCGCTTATTCCCTTATTTTGCATGGATCGCCCTTTCGGGTTTTCAATCCATTGGGATACCCATTTTTGCCTGAGTTGTCCAATGCGGCTTTTCAACTCAGCGGGTGTACACATTTTTTGTTTAATTTTCCCTTACTTTTGCCCGAGTCTTTTATTCTGTTTTTGACTCGCCGGGATGCCCTATTTTTGCCTGGACTTACATTCTGTTTTTATGTCCAGCGGGTCATTTTTATGCGAAGTATTTTTTAACTGCATCTGAATTCACAGGGGACGGGAAGTCTTCACCATCCATGGTGCTGAGCATCAGTGCTCCACCAGAGAAAACTTTCTTTACCACGAATGGTCCTTCATAATTTGGAGTCCATTTGCCCCTGTGGTCTGTATGCGGAGGGAGGATTCTCTTTAGCACAAGATCTCCTACTTGGTACTCTCGGTGCCTGACTTTCTGATCGAAGGCTCTCTTCATTCTTTTCTGATATAGCTGCCCATGACAGATTGCAGCCAATCTTTTCTCTTCAATCAGACTCAGTTGTTCAAACCGGGACCGAACCCATTCTGCTTCGTTCAGCTTAACATCCATCAATACCCGTAGAGAGGGTAATTCAACTTCAACAGGTAGGACTGCTTCCATACCATACACAAGTTGATACGGTGTTGCCCCAGTGGATGTTCTGATTGACGTGCGATACCCATGCAAGGCAAACGGTAGCATTTCATGCCAGTCTTTGTATGTGACTACCATCTTCTGCACAATCTTCTTGATATTCTTATTAGCTGCCTCAACAGCGCCGTTCATCTTTGGTCTGTAAGGAGAAGAATTGTGATGTTGGATTTTGAAGTCCCGGCATAACTCAGCCATCATCTTGTTGTTTAAGTTGGAACCATTATCAGTAATGATTCGCTCGGGAACTCCATATCGACAGATGATATCTCTCTTCAGAAATCTGGCTACCACTTGTCTTGTAACATTTGCATATGAGGCTGCTTCAACCCACTTGGTGAAATAATCAATGGCGACCAAGATGAATCTGTGGCCATTTGAAGCAGTTGGCTCAATCTTGCCAATCATATCAATGCCCCACATGGCAAAGGGCCATGGTGAAGACATTATGTTCAAAGGATTGGGAGGCACATGTACTTTATCCGCATAAATCTGGCATTTATGGCATTTTCTGGCGTAGGCACAACAGTCTGTATCCATTGAGATCCAGTAATAACCTGATCTTAACAACTTCTTAGCCATGGCATGCCCTCCTGCATGGGTACCAAAGGATCCTTCGTGCACCTCGTGCATCAACAAGTCTGCTTCTGTCTTATCAACACATCGGCGGAGTACCATATCAAAGTTCCTTTTGTATAAAGACCCATCAGCGTTCAGAAAGAAACTACCAGCAAGCCTTCTCAAAGTCTTCTTATCATTGGAAGATGCCCCAGGTGGGTATGTTTGATCCTCCAAGAAGCACTTAATGTCATGGAACCAAGGCTTATCGTCTTTGACAACTTCTGCTGCGAACACATATGCTGGCCTATCAAGTCTGGATACTGAAATCTGAGGTACAAAATTAGCAGCTTGAACTTTGATCATGGATGAAATGGTAGCAAGAGCATCTGCAAACTGATTCTTGTCCCGAGGGATATACTCAAGCTTGACCGTTGTGAAGAAAGTCAATAACCTTCTTGTATAATCCCTGTAAGGTATCAGATGATCCTGGTGGGTGTACCATTTTCCGTTGGTTTGATTAACTACCAGAGCTGAATCTCCGAATACGGTCAATGTCTTGATCCTGAGGTCAATGGCTTCCTCAAGACCCATAATGCAAGCTTCGTATTCAGCTTCGTTGTTAGTGCAGTTGAAAGTGAGTTTTGCCGAGAAAGGCATGTGAACCCCTTTAGGTGTAATGAGTACTGCACCAACACCACGACCATTCATGTTAACAGCCCCATCGAACATCATAGTCCATTCTTCTTCCGGGTCAGGCCCTTCAGTGTGAACAGGCTCTTCATGATCTTTTGCTTTAATGAACATGATGTCTTCATCAGGGAAGTCAAATCTCATAGGCTGGTAGTCATCAATAGGTTGCTCAGCAAGATATTCAGATAGTACACTGCCCTTGATGGCTTTCTGAGAGGTGTACTGGATGTCATATTCCGTGAGAATCATTTGCCATCTTGCAACCCGTCCGGTAAGAGCTGGCTTCTCGAAAATGTACTTAACTGGGTCCATTTTTTAGATCAATAAAGTAGTGTGGGTCAACATATACTGTCTCAGTCGGCGAGCAGCCCACGCTAAAGCACAGCAAGTTTTCTCGAGCAGTGAATAACGTAGTTCACAGTCGGTAAACTTTTTGCTCAGGTAGTATATTGCATACTCTTTTCGACCAGACTCGTCATGCTGGCCCAGCACACACCCCATTGACTCTTCTAATACTGTCAAGTACATTATCAGAGGTCTTCCTTCAACTGGAGGCATAAGGATTGGTGGTTCTTGCAGGTATTCCTTGATCTTGTCAAAAGCCTTCTGGCAGTCTTCATTCCACCTGACTGTTTGTTCCTTTCTTAACAGCTTGAACAAAGGTTCACAGGTTGCTGTAAGGTGAGATATGAACCGTGAAATGTAGTTCAATCTACCCAGAAACCCTCGAACTTCTTTCTCAGTTTTCGGTGCAGGCATTTCTTGAATGGCTTTGACTTTATCAGGGTCCACTTCAATTCCTTTCTCGCTTACAATAAAACCCAGCAACTTACCAGATCGCACCCCGAATGTGCACTTGTTGGGGTTCAACTTCAATTGGTACTTCCTCAGACGCTTGAATAGCTTCAGTAGATTTACCAGGTGGTCTTCTTCCGTGAGGGACTTGGCAATCATGTCATCCACATAACATTCTATTTCTTTATGAATCATATCGTGGAATAATGTCACCATAGCCCGTTGATATGTTGCACCAGCATTCTTCAATCCGAATGGCATCACCTTGTAACAGAATGTGCCCCAAGGTGTGATGAAGGTTGTCTTCTCCATGTCTTCAGGTGACATTTTAATCTGATTTTATCCTGAAAATCCGTCCATGAAGGAGAACACCGAGAACTGAGCCGTGTTATCCACCAATACATCAATGTGAGGTAATGGGAAGTCATCTTTTGGGCTGGCTCTGTTCAGATCCCGGTAGTCAACACACATCCTTACCTTACCATCTTTCTTAGGCACAGGTACTATATTAGCAACCCACGGCGGATAGCTAGTTACAGCAAGGAACCCGGCGTCCCACTGCTTTTGTACCTCTTCCTTGATCTTCATTGCCATGTCTGGGCGAGTACGGCGTAGTTTCTGTTTAACCGGTGGGCATTCCTCCCTTAAAGGCAGCTTGTGCACAACAATATCGGTGTCCAACCCTGGCATATCCTGATAAGACCAAGCAAACACGTCCACATATTCTTGAAGCAGGTCAATCAGTTGTCTCTTCACTGAGTCTTGCAGGCAGGCCCCGATTTTAACCTCTTTCACGTCTTCATCTGTACCAAGATTAACCGTTTCGACCTCCTCCTGATGAGGAGTGATGACCTTTTCCTCTTGTCTCAACAATCTGGCTAGCTCTTCAGGAAGCTCATATTCTTCTTCAACCCCTTCATCAGCTTGATTGATTGGATTGTCAAAGTCATACGAAGTCATAGCCGTGCTGTTGTCGGTGCTGTCTGGAGGGCACTCTCTGCAAGGGTTCAGTTTGTTCATTTTAGTGATTGATTTTAATCTTTTTTGGAAAATTGAAATAAAGTTGTCATTTTGAAAACATCGCCATTTATTTTTTTGTACAAAAAGAAAAATGGGAAAACAGTGAGCGGAAAAGAAAAAGACTCATTTGCAAAAAGATGTCTGATATTTCATTGATTAATCTTGTTGCACAAAAAGTACAGATGGCCCGATTACAAAATGAGTCTTGTCATATTGGGCAAGATGCAAGACTTGATGCATGCTATAAAAATACAGGAAATAATAATTACTCTGCATGAGTAACTCTTATAATTTCCTGGGAAGACCAGTTTGAGATACTGCTCCCCGGGATCTTTGGACGAATCCAGCTTTCCAGGTTGCGTTCTTCTTCCAACTCGTCTTCCAGATTGTTGATAGCATCAGGGGTGAGCATCCCCCCACTGACAAAACCAGGCTTCCCAGCAGCCTCTGGTTGATTTTGTTGAGTTGGTCTGTAACCCAACCCAAATTTGTCCTTCTTCTCCTCCACAGATAAAACCTTGCCCCAGCCTTGGGAAGTTCCTTCTTCAACAACCTTCCGGGCTTGTTGATAAGATGCCATGGAGAATCCAGGTACAGCAGATGTTTCATTCATGTTCAGGGCCTCAAACCCTTGACTCATCGTTTCATGGATCTCCCCATCCATCTCAATATATTTGTAAGTAGCCAGATGGCTAACAAAAATATCCTCCTCTCCACAGATAGTAACGACTTGGCCTTCCCACTCAAATTTTAACTTCTGGTGAAGGGTAGACGTTACTGCGCCAGCGGCATGAATCCATGGTCTACCCAACAAACAGCTGTAGGCAGGCTGAATGTCCATCACGTAGAAGATCGTTTTAAAAGTTTGTGGGCCAATCGTTACAGGCAGCTCAATTTCCCCCAGAACCGATCTCTTAGAACCATCAAAGGCTCTTACTACCAGGTTACTGGGACGCAATGCCAATCCTTCATACTCTAGCTTCACAAGGGCCTTTTTAGGTAAGACATTGAGGGATGATCCTGTGTCTACCAGCACATGGGAAAGGACTGCACCTTTACATTCCATAGTGATGTGCAAGGCCTTGTTATGGTTGCGGCCTTCCGTAGTCAAATCAGTATTGGTGAACCCAAGCCCATTGCTAGCAGTAACATTTCCAACCACAGTTTCCAACTGATTGACGGTGATCTCTTCAGGCACGTAAGCTGCGTGCAGGACTTTGAGCAGTGCATTCCGATGGGCTTCGGAGCACATGAGCAATGATAGAATGGAGATCTTGGAAGGCGTCTAATGAAGCTGATCCACTATTTTGTAATCACTTTTCTTGATGATTCTCATGAACTCATCAACTTCTTGATCAAAGGGTGTTTTCAAAGTTTCCTTAATAGCTTGATCTTCCTGCACCGGGCTCTTTCCTTTTGCCTTGGCAGCAGCTTCTGCTTCAGCAGTGGGTCTTTGAATTTGTGGAGCAAAGAGACGTCCGCTTCGAGTGAAGCCTCCGCCTCCTCCCACATTGTCTATTTGTGGTGCAGGTGTTGATGGTTCAAGAGTGATTTTCTGTCCTTTGCAGTATACGTCAGAGCCGTAATGCCAAGGGATGGCCTTACTGCTTTCATAAGGTACTGGCCCAGGCACTGTGACAGTGACTGGACTGATGGTAGCTGCAGAAGGAATTGTGATAGTCTGTGGATCATAATATATTGTGACTGGTGCTCTGATGGGAGTAGCACTTTGTGAGTTGTAGGCAGAATCATTTTCAGGATCATAATAAATCGTAACTGTTGAGACATCTTCATGGTTTGCTGCTGATGTTGTAGGAGACATTGTTGGAAGGATGGGTGTTGTTGTTGTAGGAGATTCAAAATGAAGTGGTGCTGAAGTTGTAGAAGGAATGTTTGTTGATATCTGGTCAGTTGAAATGACAGATGAAACATTTGTGGATGAAGCTGAAGAGTTGTCGGGAACAATGGTTGTTGCAGTTGTAGGAGATACTGGAACTGTTGTTGATGAGATTGCTGGATTTGTTGGGAATGATGTTGTAATTTGAAGCAGGCCACTCCGGATGAGACCATCTATGCCATCCCTCAAGTTATCACAACCATTCACTGAAATGTTGCAGTAAGCACACCCTAGCTCACATCCCGGGAACATTTGACATTCGAGGAGTTGAGCTTTAATTTCTACCAACGGTGTCCGAATCTGACCCACACTGGTTATCAAATAAGACGGCTTGTCTTCTTCAATAGCATTGATTCTGGGACCTCCGTGGTGTGGCATAGGGTTTTTGTTGACATTTGGTGGTGGTGCAAAATTCAGAGCCTTTGAATCTACCAAATCTTGTACCTTCATGTGCAAAGCTCTGCACTTCTCTGTACTATGGCCAGGTGCATTTGAATGGAAGGCACATCTGGCGTTGGAGTCATAATTTCTGGGTAGACTGTTGGGATCTGGAGGCGCCAATGTCCTTAGCTCAACCAGGTTGAGTTTCAGGAGTTGTGGCAGTAATGTTGCATAGGGCATAGGGATCGGATCGATCACCCTGTTGGCCTGAGAAGGTCTCTGTTGGAATGGTCTTTGCTGATTGTTGTTGTTGGTGTTGTTGTAATTTCTCGGAGGATACTGAGTCTGTTGCTGGTACTGAGGTTGTTGCTGATAATTTTGTTGCGGTGGTTGATAAGCTGGTTGTGGATGAGCTGGAGCGGGAATGGTGACTGCTGCCACAGACCTATGAACATATTGGGGCCTGCCCCTGTTGGTGTGGATAGCATTGGTTTCACCAGTTCTTCTTGGGCCTACAAAAGGCTTCCTTGTATTGCTGGATGAGCTGGCACCGTTGTCAGAAATTTTGCCCATCTTTAACAGGCTTTCAATTCTCTCCCCGGCTATGACTACATCTGCAAAGCTGGTAGATGAGAAAGCAGCTAGCCTGTCAATGTACGTTCCTTGGAGGGTGTTCATAAACATATCTGCCATCTCTCTCTCTGACATAGGTGGCTAAACAGCAGCAGCAAGCTGTCTCCATCTTTGAGCGTACTCTCGGAAGCTTTCCCTGGATGACTGAGACATCCCCATCAGGAGGGTCCTGTTGGGGGCCATATCCAGGTTGTACTGATACTGTCTGATAAAGGCCTCTGCCAGGTCCTTCCAGCATCTGATAGTTGCTCTTGTCAGATGAGAGTACCATTCCCTTGAAGCTCCCGTCAAGCTATCCTCAAAATAGAACATCCAGAGCTTCTCGTCCATGGTATAGGCTTTCAACCTCCCCAGGAAGGATTGTAAGTGGGTCCGGGGACAGGAAGTCCCATTATACTTTTCAAAACAAGGAGGCTTAAACTTATGGGGAATCCTGACCCCGTCTACCAAGCCCATGTCCATAACATCAAAACCCAAAGAATTTTGAGACTCTAAGGATCTTAATTTCTCAGCTATCTCATCCAGCCTTCTGTCATAGGCCTCCTCCCCAGCTCCCATCACTGTGAACTGATCTTCCTGGGGGTCTTCTTGCAGTACCCTCCCTGCTGTGGCAGTCCCTTGAACATTTGCAGGGATGTTGACCTCTGGATGAAGGTGGGGTCCAAATACAGGGGGATTGACATGAGGTTGGACTCTTTCATTGTTGCTCGTCCCAGCAGTCCCTGGCTGATGGTCTTCCTGGTTTCTCCCTTCTACCAGTGCTCTTAACCTCTCCTGGCTTTGAGACATATTGTTCATCACCTCCATAAATTGCGTCATCTGATTCCTCATTTCCAACCTCTCGTTGGTCATTTGATTTCTGACCTCTGTAAGGTCCTGCTGCATTTGATCCATCAGTATGCCCGGAAGGTTGTTACGGGTGGGATATCTATGTGGACGGTTGAGTGGAAACACACGTCGTCGAGCAATAATTCCTGAGATCACAACAGAGTTAGTAACAAATAAACAAAAACCTACAAAACAAGGTAAAAGGTTAGTATGCAATGCAGTTATGCTTATTTGTTTCCAAGGTATCCGGCTTGGCACTTGGTTTTGACCCTTCCAGACCCTTGAAGATGCTTGTGATATTGCTTGAAGAAAACTCAGATGAAACAAACCAACACACATATATATATTACAAAAAGTAAGATAATACATAACTTGTTTCTTTTTACAATATAAGCCCTCTGAGGGGTCAAAATACATCATAAGAAAATAAAAGTACATGGGATGAAAGCATCAACAAGCAAAAGTCAAACACCAAGACCAAACTCATCCTCCTGAACTTCCTTGAGAAGTGCTTCAGTCACAGGATCAGCTGGACGCTCCGTAAGGTTCCTGATAAGGAGATTCCTTGTAGCAATAGCTGCAGTTAGCTTCTTGTGTTGACTTTGGTCCTTTGACCTCTTCACTCCAGCTCTGATCTTCAGCTCTGAGATCTCCCTCTGGGCTGCTGCCAGGGCTTCCTGTTGCTCTTTTGCACTAGCTTCCAGCTGTTCAATCTTATCCTGAGTCCTTTTATCCTCTTGAGTACGGGCTTCGGTGATCCTGACCCACCTAGCCTGACTCTCCTTCAAATACAAATCAGTCCTGGCCTTCTGGAACTGAGCTTCCTTGCAGGCATTCTTCAGGATTTGTTCTCCAGCTCTAGACTTCTTAATATAATCCTCTGACTTCTCAATTCTGGCCAAATGCTCTACCTTCAGCTTCTCCAACCTTTCAATATCCAATCTACCATCACTCCTCTCCTAGAGGGTCTTCTGTAGAGCTTGAGTCAGCTTTTCATTCCTCTCTTTCAACTTCTCAAACTCCTCTAAATTGACAGTTGCTGGAGGTGGTGTTGTAGAAGGTCCAGGCATATCTTCAATAGTAAAGGGCATCCCAGAAAATTGAGCCCTGGCATGGGACCAATCATAGTACTGTGCTGATGCCACATTGTTGCACTTCCCCAGGATGGTTACCCCCTTAGTCTGCACATTGTCCCAGGCCCAGGCTACCTGCCTGACAACAGCCAAGTTAGGCTTGATTTCAACATAAAGGGTTTTAGTCAGATCCTGTGATCTGGGAGGATGGACTAATGCATAGCCCAGTTGTCTTTTGAATAGCAGAGGGTTATAATTGATGCACCCTTTCACTCCAATCAAAGGAACATTGGGAAATTGTCCACAACTTGTAATGATGTCTCTGCCCTTAGTACTCTGAGTACACCATCTGATATCATCTGAGGTTAGAGCAACAATCCTCCTAGCCCAGTTTTTCTGCTGGTGAGGGTTCAGGAATGCATCAGTCTTTGGCAAATGTCTGAGCAGCCAAGTGTGGAACAAAGGAGCACAACATCTCACTAATCTTACCCTTTGCTTTTCATTCCTTTGATGAACAGAGTAGTAAAGATCTCCCAGTAAGGTGGGTACTGGGTTTCTCAGGATGAAAAGATGGATTGCACTCTTGCTAACAAACCTAGGCTCATCTGCAAACAAAATGACCCCATATATGCTAAGGGCCAACAGAGCACAGACTGCCTTCCACTCCCCCAGGGAGGCCTTCAAACTGGCCTGAGAAGTCAAGAAATCCAGATGGAAACCAGAGATTCCAGCTTTAGATGTCAAATTCTACCCGATCAGAACTGGTTCCAGGTGTAATGCTTTGGCTATCTCCTCATTACTTGGGAAAGCCATCTCAGGGTTGAAGGGGATTCCACCCCTGATGGGTACACCAATCAATGATGAATATTCCTCCAATAAGGGTCCCAACTGAAAATTCTGAAATGTAAAGCACCTCAGGGTAGGGTCATAGAACTGCAGGCAGGTATGTATCAAGCTCCTCTGTGAAGGGTCCAAATCCATAACCACATCAAGGATTCCTCCATAATGTTCTCTAAAAAGTGGTATATGGTCTGGAGTAATCAGGGTTTGAATCCTCCTGATGCTAGCTAGCTCAGGCTCAAAGAAGTGATAGGAGATGTTACTTTTCTTAGGTGCCATGTTGCTGAAGAATGGGTGCTGATGATGACTGAGAATAATACTGAAGATGGGCCACTGATAGGCTGGGACTGAGGGTGCAGATAGCTGATAACTAGAGTAGATACTGGTGAAGATAGGCCTATGCTGATGATGGGGTCAAAACCAAGCCAAAATAAAGTATGGATACCCTGAAAAACAAATAAGCAGATGTTAAAATGATGCAATGATGATGTATGCAAATGATATGCAAGGGTTTGTGACTGAGCTGGATCTGATCAAGTACTCTGATATAAGTCCAAGTATGTTCAAGAAATCCAGATGGAGGTCTATAAGTCCAGTAACCAAGGTGGGGGACTCAAATAAAGAGTCACATATCCAGGGTTTAGAATCACAAGAACTGTTCCAAAATGGAGTACTCTTATTCAAACAAAGTAACAGGGTATGCTGAGGTCAAGGGTACCTGCAAACCTGTAAACAGCCCAACCCCCCTCACAGGTGATGTTCTAAAACAAGGATCCTCAGACTTGGATCAGTTATGAGAAGTGTAAACACTTCTAACCCGGAGGTACAATGTTTACAATAACCATAAAAGTTCCTCCTCTAATTCACCTCAGTTTCTGAAGGTCAATACTAAAGGTCATCCAGACTTAGCAGGCTTCCCAGATAGCCCTAGTACTGCAGGAAATCTGCAATACAGAGTTCTCAAGAAGAAACCCATATTTGAACCGTGTTTCATATTCCCGCACCAGACCGAGATGGAATGGGAAAGAATATGAACCACTCTAGCCTAGGTGTCACTCAGGTCCCAGGTATAGAACCTTATCTCTCAATAGAACCCCACCCACCAAAGCAAAACCAGATCCAGCCAGACAGCATGACAGTATGATATATGTAAAGCTATAAAGAAAGCAATAAACAACTGTACATAAAGCAATAAACAATAATAAATATACAAGCACAGATAACACATAACACCCCAGTAAACACAAATCAATCAAGCGCTAGGAGGAACCCACAAAAAGAACCAGAAGCCCTGGTTACAGTATAAGTATCCCCAGCAGAGTCGCCAAGCTGTCGCTCCCACCAAATGAAACCGGGTCAAATGGGGTACATACGCGAACGGTCGGCGAAAGGAACAATGAGAACACACAGCAGTGAACTCACTGGAGATGAATAGAGTCGCCAGCTAGGCATTTTTATCCCGGAGGAAAGGTAATGCTGCATAGACCTAGAAAAGATATGGATAAGACGGTTGCGAACCAGAGAGACTGAGAAAGGGGGTTGGTTACAACCTGGGAAGGTATTAGCACCCAGATTGTCCGCCGTACTCGACGGGATCCACGCTTAAAAGATTTGTGTTTTAAAGGGGTAGTGTCAGTGCAATCTGTGTATCAAATAGCTGGAAAAGAATGTACAGGTGTCAGTGTAAAAGAAGTGTGAAGTGTAATATATACAGTGTCAGTGTGAGGGCAGGAGTGAAATGCTCAAGACCATGAGGCTTAAAAGAATGAAACTGGAAGGAGGGGGAATATACAGAGACTTTTGTTCGATAACTGTTAAGTTATGCCTACGTATCCTCTCGTGCAATGAGGAAGTCAGAACACGGTAGTTCGACCCAAAGAGACTGAAAGATGAAATGACCTGTGAACTGCTTACTTGCCTATGCTCAAGTGTATGACCTGTCTGGCTCAGGTGCAAACTGTCTTGCATTAGACGGAAGAAGCTAGTTCTCGTTTATGAGTGAAGGTGATGAGAAAAGAATCCCGGAGGAGACGATTATTGTTTGTTTTTGAGTTTTCAGTCTTTTATTGCTTTTGGAAGTTTGTCATAAGTTAATGAGCTTTAGCCTAAACCAATGGATTTAGTAAACTCATCACATCCTCCCTCTGATTAGGGGTAATGAGAATATCTTAAGTGTGAAGTCAGCTTCTCATACTTAATTACCTTTGGTGTAGGATTAAGATCATTAACCTACTTGTGATTATTTAGATGTTTTTGGTGTTTTTGTTTAGTGTTAAGTAATGAGGTTAAGCCATAATCAAGGACTAAACAGACTCATTACACCATCCTAATGGAAGGATAATAGATGAGAATGTTTAAGCTGAGGAAAGCTCCTCAACTTAATCCATGATTAGGGATTAAACTCATGCCAAAACAAACCTTTATTAAGTGGATTTTATTTAATGATATGATGAAGAAGTGAGTTTTATGGTTTGTAAGACAACTTGAGGAGGACTTGTCCATTAACACTAGGGTTAGTCCTTCTTAACCAATTAAGGAAGAATTAGAACCCTAATGCAAGGCCCAAGTTACAAGTGTGATGTCTTGATGATTATTAAGTGAATTGATTAAGGGAATTAAGCACATTAAGGGTTTAACACTTAGGATTAAAGTTATACACTCCATCCTAATAGAAGGATGCAGGCATAAGCTTAATCACAAAGCCTTAAAGCCTTTAGGGTTTAGTCCCTGATTATGAGATGAGAAGAGAAAACTCAAGAGAGACACAAAGGTAAGACTAAAAGGGGAGACTAATCAAAACCCTAATCATTGTCATGCTTGGTTGTTCCTAAGGTTTGTGAGGTTTACAAGAGCAATCTTCAATGGAACCACCAGGAAGCAGATGAAAGGATCAGGAGAAGCAAAGTAACTTGCTTCATTCAAGAAGTCAAGTCACTTGAGGAAAGAAAGTAAGGAGAAAAAGATTGAGCAAGCTCAATATTCAAACACATACAAGAATGCAGCAAGGATGCATAAAATAGATGAAGAGAAGTTATGAGAAGTGAAGGCAAATTCACTTCTCAATGTCACTTACCACCTGAAAGGTTAGAAGAGAAATGCAATGCAATGCAAAATGGGATGGAATGACATGATGCAAACCAAAACCAGAAGCACATTCATGGTGTTAATGATGCTATGAGATGCTACAAACATGAGACAACAAATGGGGATGATCATACAAGCTCATGTATGCAAGTGGAGCAAGTTAAGAAACATGGACAATCATGAAAAGTTATGACATGCAAATGGTATACAACATGGCAAATGCAAGATGCAATGATCAAACATGCTTCCAATATGTCTTATGATGTTAAATGAATCACATGGATGCATAAAATGTCATGGCAAGTCAAGGTATGAATGCAAATGCAAGATGGATGCATATGAAAGCCCAAATTAGGGTTTATGAACAAAGTAACAAACACAAGCCAAAATCAGAAGCAAACATCAATATAAAAAATTGAAAATGCACTCAAAGGATCCCTAATCCCATACTAACCCACTGCCCAAAGGAGAGGTTTCAACTCTTAACCAAATTCAAGATATGATTTTCCTAAATTTTCTAGGGTTTTAGGGTTCCTAAACAAGAAAATTACAAAACAAATGGAAAATGAAAGATCAAATCATGGCCATTTAATCTCACAAACTACATGATAAACACAATGCAATGCAAAAAGAATCAAGGTCCAACTCTTTAGGGTTAGGCAGAAATGATTTTTGGAAGTTAGGATCAAAATAATGCATCAAAATGATTTTAATTCCATGAAAAATTCTCAAAATGCATCAAGATAAAAAAATAAATTTGGTTTGAGGGTTGGACAATGTTTCTAAATGTTTTTAAATGTTTCATGAATTTTTTGGTGATTTTTAAATACCTAAAAGTATTTTTAATTAATTAATTCTCATTAATTAATTAAAAAGAAACTTTTAAATATTTAAAAATACTTTTTAAATGCAAAAAATGAAAATAAAAATATTTTTATGTTTTAAAAATTAATGAAACTCTTGGTGAAAAATTTCATAATTTTTAAATGATTTTTGCTATTTTAAATAAATTGTACAAATTAAATGAGAAAAATTGAAATAAAAATCAAAATAAATGGAAGTATGCTAAATGAGAGGCTGAGATTGAATCTGGCAATGAAGCTGTTGACTGCGCGCCAGATCTAATGGATCACATTCAAACTGGGCTAACCTCACTTAATTAATTAAATTAAACCTAATTAAAACTAATGACATGATCTCAGCCACACACTCACACGCGGGAAAGCCAATCCAAGCATCCAGATTCAAACTTGAAGCCCTAACCCTAATTACACATTAATGACTCTCAGGTCACCGGAGACGAGCTCCGGTCGTCTTCTCCGGTGACCTCCCTCCCTGAGAATTTCCAAATCATTCCCTAGGTCATTTCTGGAGCTCTAAAGCTCCAGATTTGCTCCTTTCACTCTCCTAAACTCAACCCTACCCTCATTTCTCATTTATTTCCAGCCATAACCATGAATCGAAGCTAAGAACAAAAACTGCCAAAATTTCAGACAAGCAATACAACTTCATTTCTCAACCATTTTTAATAATTTCAAGCTCAGTGTAATCAGTGAAGCATGCTTAATCAATTAGAAACAATAAATAGAGGTTCTGGAAAAATGGAATGCCATAGCTACCTGATTCGAAGCTTTCAAAATAGGAGCTTCTGCGCCAGTTTCTTGCTTCTAAACAGCTCCCATGACCTCTCCAAAGTGTTTTCCAGGCTTGTATGAAGTTTATTTGGGCTGATTGAAGAGTTTGCTTGAGTTCTGTTCAAGGTCAGGTGAGGATCGTGTTTTTGATTCAGTGGCTTTCAGGCTGTTTTGGGTGTTGGTTTTTGTTCAGTGAAGCATGGTGAGATGATTGGTGAAGCTTGTTTGAGTGTTTGTGGCTTGTATGAAGAGATTCGAAGGTTTTTGCTCAAGGGAGTGAAAATGAGGATGCTGAGTTCTATTGTGTTTCAGGCTTGTGTGTTGGCTGGTTTGGGTTGCCTTTTCTTTGTATAAACAAATGCAATTGGTCAGAGGATGTGACCTGTGCTTTTGTGATAGGTGTGCTAGCTTTTGCCAAAATGTCAACTTCTTGTAAGAGAGGGCATGGGCAGCTTCTAGCCAAGTACAAAGGGCTTGTCTGGCGCAGCATGGTGTGAGGGAAAGGCTAGTGTGATTCAGTATCCAAGGCAGCAAGTGGATGAGGTGTGATGATGGTTTTTGCAACTTGCTCACTTTTAGTTCACATGGAAATATCTTGCTCCCAAGGCCATACAAACATGCAACTCTTTGGTTCAATCTGAACTTTAGATGTTACATGATCATGTTATGTGAATTATAAGTCCATTTGATAGCCTTAGAACACTTGATCAAGTCATTTTGCAAAATACCTCTTTGGTAGAAACTTTGAATTTTAGTGATTTTTGCCAACTTTGACAAACCATAACTTTTGATCCAAAATGAATTAGGTCATGTTCTTGTACTTTTTGAAAAGGGAAAGATCTAATTTACAACTTTCATGACCAAAGTTTTTCCATTTGAAGCATTTTTGGATCAAAAAGTATGGTTTGAAAAGTGGCATAAAATGACATATTCTTCAAAAGTCAAACTTGCCCTAAAAAGTCAACTTTGCAAAAACTTGTAATTCTTGAATTTTGTGAACTTATAACTTCTTCCATGATCAAATAAAGATCATATACACTCAAAATGATGAAGATCACCCCTTGGTTGGGTCATTGGGGGCCTCAGATGCCCTGATTTTGCACTGACTTGCTTAGAAAGTCAACCCTTGATCAGATGACTTCCCCATGGAATTTCTTCATGAAAATTGATATGCATACTCCCTATACCATATAGAGACCAATAGAAACAAGAATTACCAAAAATTTTGGAGTTATGGCCTCTGAAACCAAAACCCTAATTTTAGGTCAACTGTGCAGTCAAGCCTGGCTCTGCTTCCACACCCCTTCCAGTTCTTGTGATTTTTTGGCATTCTTGACTTTTAGAGGGTATAATATGATATTTTAACACACATGGACCCCTTTGAAGTGATTTATGGCCTTTGGAGCGGCTCAAGAAGCTCTTGGATTGCTCAGATCACAAACCCTAGATGCAGATGACTTAGAACCAATGCAGTGAATCAAAAATGTGGTATGAGATGGTATGATTGTGTTCATGCATATGAAATGATCACAAGCCATGGTGTGAATGGGTGAGGGCAAATTTGGGGTGTTTACAATATGGACACGGGATAGGATCAAGTATGCGGTTCCTCGCTCTTGTTCTTTCCTGAAACGATCTCTGTACCTGTTGTTGCTGACCTTGAGATTGTGATTGACAACTTCGTTATCGACATTGCGTTGGACGCCTGACATGTCCTTGTACTCTCTTACTCATACTCGGCAGAGGAGCAAATGAAGATTGTTGATGCAGCCCCTTTGAAGACCTGGCCTGAGCAATGATTCTAGAAGAAGGAAAGTTGACCACTTCTTTTGTATTCCTGCATGCTTTATCTTGCGGTACTTCCGGTCCGGTCAATCCAAAAGTAATTACGCCTGAAGGAGAAGTTAGCTCGTGACACTCAATCAACCCCCTTTTGAGCAGTTGTGGGCATAATTCAGCATAAGACATGGGTATCGGATCAATAACCCTTTCTTGAACCTGTTGATGACGAGTTGCTAATAATGGAGGAGCCACAAACGAAGCCTGTTGAAGTATTTCTCCTGGAAACTAAGGCGTAGAAACTGAGGAGGATTCCTGATAAGGAAAGAAAGTGCTCACTTCTTTGGTAACGATTGGTGTAGGATCATTCAGTTCACATGTGGAGTTGGTTCCTATCTGATGCTCTTCCTGATTACCAAGTGGCGATTGCTGGCGAAGAGATTCAAACTGTAGAGGAAATCCACCTAAAGAACCCTGATTTAGTGGACATCCCAAAGATATGGGAGAAACATGACCTTCTGTTTGAAAAGCAGACACACAACTATTTTCCTTTTTCGACATAGTATTCATGATTCCTGTAAGCAACTTTATCTGAGTCTTCATCAAGTTGAATTCTTCTCTCAGCAATTTCTGATCATGGGACAACGCTCGAATGTCCACTATAACATGCCCCAGTTGGGCCTTCATCTCAGTCACCTCCGCTCGGAGTTGTTCCATGTCTAAACCTTGACAATCGTGATTCAAATTGGCCATTCTGAAGAGAAACCAAGTCAGGATAAGAAGTTGTCCCTGAATACCTGTCAAAAAATGCAAGGGATGTATGCAAATGCCATGTTCAGTTATTTCCAAGGAGTCCATCTGTTTTGATCCAAGTTTTAATGCAGAAAAAATCCGACATAATTCAGATATGGGATCCTTAGAAGTAACTGAACATGTATGCTAAAATGCTATGATGTCATGTATGTGTAAACACCCCAAATTTGCCCTCACCCATTCACACCATGGCTTGTGATCATTCTCATATGCATAAGTACAATCATGTCATCTCACATCTCATTTTTTTATCCACTGCATAGCTTTCAAGGCATCTGCACATAGGGTTTGTGATCTGAGCAATCCCAAAGCATCTTGAGCCATTCCAAAGGCAACCAATCAACTCAAAGGGGTCCATGTGTGTTCTTATATCATATTTCATCTCCTCAAAGTCAAAAATGCAGAGGAATCATAAGAGCTAGGGTTTGAGTGGGTGCAGAGCCAGTTTGAACTGCACAGTTGACTGAAAATTAGGGTTTTGGTTTCAGAGGCCATAACTCCAAATTTTTTGGTCATTCTTGTTTTCATTGATCTCTATATGGTATAGGGAGTATACATATCAATTTTCATGAAGAAATTCCATGGGGAAGTCATCTGATCAAGAGTTGACTTTCTAGACAAGTCAGTGCAAAATCAGGGCATCTGAGGCCCCCAATGACCCAACCAATGGGTGATCTTCATCATTTTGAGTGTATATGATCTTTATTTGATCATGGAAGAAGGTTGAAGTTCATGAAAATCAAGAATTTAGGGTTTTTGCAAATGTTGACTTTTTGGGCATAGTTGACTTTTCAAGAATGCATCATTTTAGGTCATTTTTCAAGCCTTGATTCTGGATCCAAAAAGGCTTCAAATGGAAAAACTTTGGTCATGAAAGTTGTAGATCTCATCTTTCCCTTTTCAAAAAGTACAAGAACATGATCAAATTCTTTTTGGATCAAAAGTTATGGTATGGCAAAGTTAGCAAAAATCATTGGTTTTCAAGTTATGCACCAAAGGCAAAAATTGCAAATTCTCCTTCCAAGGCCAATTCAGTCACCATATGGGCTTCTAATGCACTTAACATGATCATGTAACTTCTAAAAGTCAGATTTGAACCAAGGTGCCTCATGTTTCATGGCTCATGCAACAAGATTTTTCCATGTGAACCATAAAGCAAGCAACTTGCAAAAACTATCATCACATCTCACCCACTTGATTTCTTGGATGCTGAACCAGCCCTAGCTTCTCTCCATGCCATGCTGCGCCAGTCCATGTACTTATGCTAGCCTAGAACCAAGCCCATGCCTCTCTTACAACCAAGTTGACATTTTGCAAAAGTAAACATCCCAATCAATAAAGGGCATGTCACATCTTCTGACCAATCAGCATTGTTTATACAAACAATTTGCAATCAAAACATCATAACACACAAGCCTGAAGCATCACAGAACAACACATTCACAAAACACTCCATTTTTGCATAAGCCTTCGAATTTCTCTCCACAGCATACAAACACAAGAACCATCTTCACCAATCATCTCACCACACTTCATAGGCCTGAAACCACCAAAGTTCAAGCCTGAAACAAGCCTGACCTGAGCTTCACCATTTCCCACCCTCAGAACCAGTTCTCTTCGAATCTCACTAGCCAGCCATCAAACACTTCATTTTCCTTCACCAACAAGTCAAGCATACCACAAGGAGTCAAAACCACCCTTTACTTTGAACTAAAACAGCCTGTAAACAAAGGTCATTTCCTGCTACACCAGAACTGGTTCTCACAAATCAGCCATCCACAAGAGCTTTGAAGCCTTCCATTAGCATCAAGGGATACAAGGGAGTCCATTTGCACGCAAGGAAAGCTCTGGAAGCTCAGTTTTGAAGCTTTCCAGCTCAGGTATGATCATGGAAACTTTTCTCTCAAAGCTTGGTTTTTGAGTTATAAATTGATTATTCATGTCTTGCTGGTCATGGGGTTGGTTTCAGAATAAAAAATGAGTGAAAACTGAGCTTGTATGGTCCCTCTGAAATTTTGCCCGTAAATTTCTTTCCTTTCGATTCCTTTGATTCATGGTGCATAAATGTTGTTTGAGCTTGGATTCATGACCTAGGAAGTTAGAGGATCATTTAGGTGTGCTTGATTTGTAGAATAGGTGCCTGATTCGTGTTTTAGGGTTTTTGTGCAACCGGAGAAGATGACCGGAGCTCCCCTCCGGTCACCTGAGTTCGTTTAGCCCTAATTACAGTCATTAACTTCTGTTTGAATCCTGGGCGTTAGATTATTTGACTCCATTGACTTCCCGCGTGGATAGATGGCCCAGATCCTTTGTTTTGCCCTAATCCTCTTGTTTTGTTTAATTAATCATTAATTAAATAAGTTTAATCAGAATCAACCATGGCCATTGGATGACGCGCTAGTCAATGCCTCCAAACCCAGTTCAAATCTCCACCCTTAGATCTGCTTACTTTCCTTTTTTCTTATTTTTATTTCATTATTTGTCATTTAATTTGCATAATTATTTTAAAAATAGCAAAAAAATCTTAAAAATTATGAAACTTTTTCCTTAAGGTTTTATTAATTTTTATGACACAAAAATATTTTTATTTTATTTTTTAAAAAGTATTTTTAAATATTTAAAAGATTATTTTTAATTGATTAATGAGAATTAATTAATTAAAAATACTTTTAGGTATTTAAAAATTACAAAAAAATTCATGAAATGTTCTAAGACATTTAGAAACATTGTCCAACCTTCAAACCAAATTTCTTTTTTGATCTTGATGCATTTTAAGAATTTTTCATTGAATTAAATCATATTTTGTGCATTATTTTGATCATAAGTTCAAAAAATCATTTCTGCCTATTGGAGAAGGTTGAGACATTGATTCTTCTTGCATTGTTTTGTGTTTAGCATGTATTTTCAAGGATAAGATGGCCATGATTTGATCTTGCATTTTCCAATTGTTTGGCATTTCTTTTGTTAAGAACCCTAAAAAACCCTAATAACTTGTAAAAATCATATCTTGAGTTTGGTTGAGAGTTGAGAGCTCCCCTTTGGGCAGTGGTTCATTATAGGTTTAGGGTTTCTTTGGGTAGCATTTTCCATTTTTTATCTTAGGGTTTGCTTCTGTTTTGGGTTTTTGTTTGTTGTTTGATTCATGAACCTTAATTTGGGATTTCTCTTGCATCCTTCTTGCATTCTCTTGCATAACATGACTTGTCTTTGCATTTTGTGCATTCTTGTGATCCATTTGACATCTTAGGACATGTAGGAAGCATGTTTGGTCATTGCATTACATGTTTGCCATGTCATTTGTCTTGTATGCTTCATAACATTTCAGGCTTGTTCAGGCTCCTTAGCTTGCATCATTTGCATTCATGATCTTGTATGAACATCCCCATTGTCTTGCCTCATGTTTGCAGCACCTCATAACATCATAATCATCATCACCATGCTTCTGGTTTTGCTTTGCATCATATCATTTCATCTCATCTTGCATTGCATTGCATTTCTTTCTAACATTTCAGGTGGTAAGTAAACTTGAGAAGTGGATTTGCCTTCACTTCTCATAACTTTTCTTTTCATCTCTCTTGCATCCATTGCTGCATTCTTCTATGTGTTTGAGATTGAGCTTGCTCATTCTTCTTCCTCCCACTTTCTTTCTTCAAGTGACTTGACTTCTTGAATGAAGCAAGTCACTTTGCTTCTCTTGATCTTGTTCATCTGCTTCCTGGTGGCTCCTCTGAAGATTCTTCTTGGAAACCTCACAAACCTTAGGATCATCCAAGCATGATAATGAATTAGGGTTTTGATTAGTCCCCCCATAGTTTTACCTTTGTGTCTCTCTTTGAGTCCTCTCTTCTCATCTCATAATCAGGGATAAACCCTAAAGGCTTTAAGACTTTGTGATTCAGCTTATGCCTGCATCCTTCTCTTAGGATGGAGTGTATAACTTTAATCCTAAGTATTAAACCCTTAAGGTGTTTAAATCTCTTAATCAATTCATCTAATAATCATCAAGACATCACACTTGTAACTTGGGCCTTGCATTAGGGTTCTAATTCTTCCTTAAGTGGTTAAGAAGGACTAACCCTAGTGTTAATGGACAAGTCCCCCTCAAGTTGTCTTACAAACCATAAAAATCACTTCATCATCTTATCATTAACTAAAATCCACTTAATAAAGGCTTGTTTTGTCATGGGTTTAATCCCTAATCATGGATTAAGTTGAGGAGTTTTCCTCAGCTTAAACATTCTCATCTATTATCCTTCTTTTAGGATGGTGTAATGAGTCTGTTTAATCCCTGATTATGGCTTAACCTCATTACTTAACACTAAACAAAAACCAAAAACATCTAAATAATCACAAGTAGGTTAATGATCTTAATCCTACACCATAGGTGATTAAGTGTGAGAATCTGACTTCACACTTAAGGTATTCTCATTACCCCTAATCAGAGGGAAGATGTGATGAGTTTACTAAATCCATTGGTTTAGACTTAAGCTCATTATCTTATGACAAACTCCAAAAAGAAATAAAAGACTGAAAACTCAAAAACAAACAATAATCGTCTCCTTCGGGATTCTTTTCTCATCATCTTCACTCACAATCGAGAACTTGCTTCTTCCGTCTAATGCAAGACAGTTAGCACCTGAGCCAGACAGGTCATACACTTGAGCATAGACAAGCAAGCAGTTCACAAGTCAATTCATCTTTCAGTCTCTTTGGGTCGAACTACGGTGTTCTGACTTCCTCATTGCACGAGAGGATACGTAGGCATAACTTAACAGTTATCGAACAAAAGTCTCTGTATATTCCCCCTCTTTCCAGCCTCATTCTTTTAGCCTCATGATCTTGAGCAGTTCTTTTTCATTCTCACACTGACACTTTCATACTTCACATCACTTATACACTTTACACTGACACCTGTACATATTGCTTTCCAGCTCTTTATACACAGATTGCACTGACACTACCCCCTTAAAACACAAATCTTTCAAGCGTGGATCCCGTCGAGTACGGCGGACAATCTGGGTGCTAATACCTTCCCAGGTTGTAACCAACCCCCTTTCTCAGTCTCTCTGGTTCGCAAACCGTCTTATCCATCTTTTTCCAGGCCTATGCAGCATTGCCTTTCCTCCGGGATAAAAATGCCTAGCTGGCGACTCTATTCACTTCCAGTGAGTTCACGGCTGTGTGTTCTCACTGTCCCTCTCGCCGACCGTTCGCGTCTGTACCTTCATATGATCCATTTTCATTTGTCGGGAGCGACAGCTTGGCGACTCTGCTGGGGACCCTTATACTGCAACCAGGGCTTCTGGTTCTTTTTGTGGGTTCCTCCTAGCGCTTGATTGATTTGTGTTTACTGGGGTGTTATGTGCTCGTTTGTGCTTGTATTTATTTTGTTTATTGATTTATGTACAGTTGCCTTACTGTTTTCTTTACTGCATTTATATATCATATTGTCATTGCTGCTGGCTGGATCTGGTTTCTTGTTTTGGTGGGTGGGTGTTCCATTGAGAGTTAAGGTCCTATACCTGGGACCTGAGTGACACCTAGGCTAGAGTGAATCATATTCTTTCCCATTCCATTTCGGTCTGGTGCGGGAATATGAAACACGGTTCAGATATGGGTTTCTTCTTGAGAACTCTGTGTTGCAGATTTCCTGCAATGCTAGGGCTATCTGGGAAGCCTGCTAAGTCTGGATGACCTTTTAGTATTGACCTTCAGAAACTGAGGTGAATTAGAGGAGGAATTGTTATGGTTATTGTAAACACTGTACCTCCGGGTTAGAAGTGTTTACACTTCTCATAACTGATCCAAGTCTGAGGATCCTTGTTCTAGATCACCACCTGTGAGGGGGTTGGGCTGTTTACAGGTTTGCAGGTACCTTGACCTCAGAATACCCTGTTACTTTGACTTTGTTAAGAATGCTCCATGTTGGATAGTTCTTGTGATTCTGAAACCCTGGACTTGTGGCTCTTTATTTGAGTCCCCCACCCTGGTTACTGGATTTTTTAGACCTCCATCTGGATTTCTTGAACACACATGGATCTATACCAAGGCAGTTAATCAGATCCAGCTCAGTCACAAACCCTTGCATATCATTTGCATACATACTCATTGCATCATATTAACATTTGCTTATTTGTGTTTCAGGGTATCCATATTCATCTGGTTTTGGTTTTGACCCCATCTGCAGTGTTGACCTATCTCCACCAGCACTTGCTTCAGCCTGTCAGCCATATACTTCAGATACTTGCACTAGCCAGCCAGTGGCCCACTCCTCAGCATCTTCATCAGCACTTATTCTACTCAGTCTCCAGTACTCATGGCTCCAAAGAAAAGCAATATCACTTATCATTTCTTCCAACCAGACTTATCAGACATCAGGAGGATCCAAACCCTGATCACTCCAGATCACATACCCTTGTTCAGGGAGAGTTATGGGGATATACTTGACTTGGTCATGGATCTGGACCCATCTCAGAGGAGCCTCATCCACACCTGTATTCAGTTTTATGACCCCCCATTGAGATGTTTCACCTTTCAAGACTTTCAGTTGGGGCCTCTTCTGGAAGAATACTCATCATTGGCTGGTCTGCCCATCAAAAGAGAAATCCCATTCAACCCTGAAATGGTCTTTCCTAGCAATGGAGAGGTAGCAAAAGCTTTGTATCTGGAGCCTGTTTTGATTGAACAGCATATGACCTCTAAAGCTGGAATCCCTGGTTTTCATCTTGACTTCCTGATTTCTCAAGCTAGTCTGAAGGCCTCCTCGGGGGAGTGGAAAGCTGTTTGTGCTCTATTAGCCTTGAGTGTATATGGAATTGTATTGTTTGCAGATGAGCCTCGATTCATTAGCAAAAATGCAATCCATTTGTTCATCCTGAAGAACCCAGTGCCAACTTTACTGGGTGATCTCTATTACTCAGTACATCAGAGAAATGAGAAGCAGAGGGGAAGATTAGTGAGGATTTGTGCTCCATTATTCCATGCTTGGCTTCTCAGGCATCTACCCAGGACAGATGCATTTCTAAATCCTCATCAGCAAAGCAACTGGGCTAAGAGGCTCACTACTCTCACTTCAGCAGATATCAGATGGTGTACTCAGAGCACCAAGGGCAGAGATATGATCACCAGCTGTGGGCACTTTCCCAATGTGCCTTTGATAGGAGTTAAGGGAAGTATCAACTACAACCCTCTGCTGTTCAGGAGACAATTGGGCTATGCACTGGTTCATACTCCTAGGGAACAAGACTTGGTTGAGACACTCTACTGTGAGAACAAGATTAGTTTGGCTGTTGTTAGGCAGGCTGCTTGGGCCTGGGATCATGTTCAAACTAAGGGAATTACCATTCTGGGTAAGTGCAATAATGTAGCATCAGTCCAATATTATGAGTGGTCCCATGCTAGGGCCCAATTCTCTGGAATGCCCTTTACCATAGAAGACATGCCTGAGTCATCTTCAGCACCACCCCTTGTCACTATCAGTTTGGAAGAGTTTGAGAGCTTGAAAGAAAGAAATGAGAAGCTAACCCAAGCCTTGCAGAAGACCCTCCGGGAGAGGAGTGAAGGTGTGAGGGAGATTGAAAGACTGGAGAAGTTAAGGGTGGAACACTTGACTAAGATTGAGAAGTCTGGAGATTATATCAACAAGTCTAAAGCTGGTGAACAGATTCTGAAGAATGCTTGTAAAGAAGCCCAGTTTCAGAGAGCAAGAACAGACTTGTATTTGAAAGAGAGTCAGGCCAGGTGGGTCCGGATCACTGAGGCCCGTACTCTAGAAGACAAGAGAGTTCAGGACAAGATGGAGCAGATGGAAAAAGCCCTGGCAGCAGCCCAGGAGGAAATATCAGAGCTGAAAATCAAGGCAGGAGTGAAGAGGTCTAAGGACCAAAGTCAGAACAAGAAGTTGACTGCAGCTGTTGCAACAAGAAACCTTCTCATTAGAAGTCTCACGGAGCATCCGGCTGATCCTGTGACCGAAGCACTTCTCAAGGAAGTTCATGAGGATGAGTTTGGCCTTGGAGTTTGATCATTTGCTTGTTGTTGTTCCTTTTCCATGTACTTTTGCTTTCTGTGATGTATTTTGACCCCTTTGAGGGCTTGTGTTGTAAAATGAACAAGTTGTATTATTTCACCTTTGTAATATATTTGTGTTGGTTCACTTCAAAAGCAACTTCAACAGCAGCATCTTCAAGGGTCTGGAAGGGTCAAAACTGAAGGCCAAACCGGATACCTTGAGAACGAATAAGCATAACTGCATTGCATGCTAACCTCTTTTTTGTTTTGTAGGTTTTGTTTTGTTGTTGCTAACCTCTGTTGTGATATTCAGGAATTATTGCTCGCCGCCGGGTATTTCCTCTCAATAGGCCTCACAGGTACCCAACTAGAAACAACCTTCCGGGAATTCAGATGGATCAGATGCAACAAGACCTTACGGAGGTCAGAAACCAGATGGCCAACGAAAGGTTGGAGATGAGAACTCAGATAACACAATTCATGGAAGTGATGAACAATTTAGCTCAAAGCCAGGAGAGGCTCAGGGTTTTGGTAGAAGGAAGGAATCAAGAGGAGCCCCATGTGGGAACTGCTGGCACAAGTAACAACGAGAGGGTCCAACCTCATGTCAATCCCCCAGTTTTTGGACCCCATCTCCATCCAGAGGCCAACATCCCTGTCAACATTCAAGGGACGGCCACAGCAGCCAGAGTACTTCAAGAAGATCCTCAGGAGGACCAGTATACAGTAATGGGTGCCGGAGAGGAAACTTATGATAGACGGTTGGAAGAGATAGCTGAGAAGTTGAGGTCCTTAGAATCTCAAAATTCTTTGGGTTTCGACGTCATGGACATGGGGCTGGTAGACGGGGTCAGGATCCCCCATAAGTTCAAGCCTCCTTGCTTCGAAAAGTATAATGGGACTTCATGCCCCCGGACTCATTTGCAATCATTTCTGGGAAGGCTGAAGGCCTATACAATGGATGAGAAACTTTGGATGTTCTACTTCGAAGATAGCTTGACTGGAGCTTCTAGGGAATGGTATTCCCATCTGACAAGAGCAACAATTAGATGCTGGAAGGACCTGGCAGAGGCCTTCATCAGACAGTATCAGTATAATCTAGATATGGCACCCAACAGGACCCTCCTAATGGGAATGTCACAGTCTTCGAGGGAGAGCTTCAGAGAATATGCCCAAAGGTGGAGGCAACTGGCTGCTGCTGTTCAACCACCAATGTCTGAGAGAGAAATGGCAGACATGTTTATGAACACTCTTTAGGGAACCTATATTGATAGGCTAGCTGCTTTCTCATCTACCAGCTTCGCAGATGTTGTCATAGATGGGGAGAGAATTGAAAGCCTGTTAAAAATGGGAAAGATCTCAGACAACGGTGCAAGCTCGTCCAGTAGTACAAGAAAGCCTTTTGCAGGCCCGAGAAGAACTGGCGAGACCAATGCCATTCACACCAACAGGGGTAGGCCCCAATATGCTCAGAGGTCAATAGCAGCAGTCACTATCCCTGCTCCAGCACATCCTCAGCCAGTCTATCAACCTCCTCAACAAAACTTCCAACAACAACCTCAGTATCAGCAGAATCCGTATCCTCCAAGGAACTTCAACAACAACTCCAACAACAACAATCAACAAAGGCCATTCCAACAAAGGCCATCTCAAGCTAACCGAGTGATCGACCCGATCCCAATGCCGTATGCTGCCTTGCTGCCACAACTTCTGAAACTCAACCTAGTTGAGCTAAGAACATTGGCGCCTCCGGATCCCAACAGTCTACCAAGGAACTATGACTCCAATGCTAGGTGTGCTTTTCATTCCAACGCACCTGGTCACAGTACAGAAAAATGCAGAGCTCTGCATATGAAGGTACAAGACTTGGTAGACTCCAAGGCTCTGAATTTTGCACCTCCGCCCAATGTCAATAAAAACCCTATGCCAAACCATGGTGGTCCTCGAATTAACGCTATTGAAGAAGACCAACCGTCTTATTTGATAACTAGTGTGGATCAGATCAGGACACCATTGGTGGAAATCAAAGCTCAACTCCGCGAAAACCAAATATTTCCGGGGTGTGAACTAGGGTGTCCCTATTGCAATATTTCATGGAATGGGTGCGAGGACCTGAGGAATGGCATTGACAGCCTTATTCAGAGTGGCTTGCTACAGATCACTACATCATTTCCGACAAATCCGGCAACTTCATCAACAACGGTTTCAGAACCTCCTACAACTGCAGCAACTATTGCACCCGACAATTCATCAGCACCATCAACAAGTACTTCACCTGTCCTTCCAAATGATCAGTTTTCAACAGTTTCTCCTGCTACAACTTCAGCTTCATTTCATTTCGAATCTCCATCAACAACAACAACAGTCCTTCCAACGATACCTCCTACAACACCAGCAATCAATCACGAAGATGTCTCTACCGTCACCATATTCTACGATCCTGAAAATAATTCCGCCTACCATTCAGAAGGTGCTGCTCCCACCAGAGCACCAGTTACAATCTTTTATGATCCACAAACAATAACAGTCCCTTCAGCAGCAGCAATCAGTCCAGTCACTGTCACGGTGCCTGGACCAGTACCATATGAAAGCAATAGGGCCATCCCTTGGCACTATGGCTCTGACGTGTACTGTGAAGGGAAAAGAATCACTCTTGAAACAATAGCACCTGCACCACAAATAGATAATGTGGGGGGAGGCGGAGGCTTCACTCGAAGCGGACGTCTCTTTGCTTCACAAGTTCAAAGACCTACAGCCGAAGCAGAAGCTGCTGCCAAGGCAAAAGGAAAAGGCCCGGTGCAGGAAGATCCAGCTGCCAAAGAAGCCCTGAAGACTCCATTTGATCAGGAAGTTGATGAGTTTATGCGAATCATCAAAAAGAGTGATTATAAAATTGTGGATCAGCTTCACCAGACGCCATCCAAAATCTCCATCCTCTCACTGCTTATGTGCTCCGAAGCCCATCGGGATGCACTACTTAAAGTCCTGCACGCAGCTTACGTGCCTGAGGAGATTACTGTCAACCAATTGGAAACCGTGGTCGGAAATGTTACTGCTAGCAATGGGCTAGGGTTTACCAATTCTGACTTGACAGCGGATGGTCGCAACCACAACAAAGCCTTGCACATAACCCTGGAATGCAAAGGAGCTGTCCTTTCTCATGTGCTGGTGGACACAGGTTCTTCCCTGAATGTCTTACCAAAGAAGGCTCTGGTGAAGCTTGAATATGATGGATTGGCATTGAGACCCAGCAACCTGGTAGTAAGAGCCTTTGATGGTTCTAAGAGATCGGTTCTGGGAGAGATTGAGCTGCCTGTGACAATTGGCCCGCAGACCTTTAAAACTATCTTTTATGTGATGGACATTCAGCCCGCCTACAGCTGTTTGTTGGGTAGACCCTGGATTCACGCCGCCGGCGCAATAACGTCTACCCTTCACCAAAAGTTAAAATTTGAGTGGGAAGGCCAAGTTGTCACAATCTGTGGAGAGGAGGACATTTTTGTCAGCCACCTGGCAACCTATAAGTACATTGAGATGGATGGAGAGATCCATGAAACAATGAGCCAAGGTTTTGAAGCCTTGAATGTCAATGAAGCATCTGCTGTATCTGGTATCTCCATGTCATCTTACCAACAAGCCCGGAAGGTTGTTGAAGAAGGAACTGCCCTTGGCTGGGGCAAGGTTTTAGCTGTGGAGGAGAAGAAGGACAAATTTGGGTTGGGTTACAGACCAACTCAACATCAAGCAAAGGCTGCTGCAGAGCCTGGTTTTGTCAGTGGGGGGATGCTTACCCCCGATGCTATCAACTGTTTGGAAGACGAGCTGGAAGAGGAGCGCAATCTGGAGAATTGGATTCGTCCGAAGATCCCGGGGAGCAGTGTCTCGAACTGGTCTTCCCAGGAAATTATAAGAGTTACTCATACAGAGTAATTATTATTTCCTGTATATTTTTATAGCATGCATCAAAGTCTTGCATCTTGCCCAAGATGACAAGACTCATTTTGTAACCAGGGCCATCTGTACTTTTGTGCAAACAAGATTAAATTAATGAAATATCAGACGTCTTTTTGCAAACGAGTCTTTTCCTTTTATGCTCACTGTTTTTCCATTTTTCTTTTTGTACAAAAAAATAAATGGCGGTGTTTTCAAAATGATAACTTCGTTTCACTTTTTCTAAAGCAAGATTAAAATCAATCACTAAAATGAACAAACTTAACCCTTGCAGAGAGTGCCTTCCAGACAGCACCGACAACAGCACGGCTATGACATCGTATGACTTTGACAATCCAATCAATCAAGCTGATGAAGGGGTTGAGGAAGAATATGAGCTTCCTGAAGAGCTAGCTAGGTTGTTGAGACAGGAAGAAAAGGTTATTACTCCTCATCAGGAGGAGATTGAAGTGATTAATCTTGGTACAGACGAAGACGTGAAGGAAGTTAAAATCGGGGCCTGCCTGCAAGACTCAGTGAAGAGACAACTGATAGATCTGCTTCAAGAGTATGTTGATGTGTTTGCTTGGTCGTATCAAGACATGCCAGGGTTGGATACCGACATTGTTGTGCACAAGCTGCCTCTGAGAGAAGAATGCCCACCGGTCAAACAGAAGTTGCGCCGCACTCGCCCAGACATGGCTATGAAAATCAAAGAAGAGGTACAAAAGCAATGGGACGCCGAGTTCCTTGCTGTGACTAGCTATCCGCCGTGGGTTGCTAACATAGTACCTGTGCCTAAGAAGGACGGCAAAGTAAGAATGTGTGTTGACTACCGGGATCTGAACAGAGCCAGCCCGAAGGATGACTTCCCATTACCTCACATTGATGTATTGGTGGATAACACGGCTCAGTTCTCGGTATTCTCCTTCATGGATGGATTTTCAGGATATAATCAGATCAAGATGTCACCTGAAGACATGGAGAAGACAACATTCATTACACCTTGGGGCACGTTCTGTTACAAAGTGATGCCATTCGGACTGAAGAATGCTGGTGCAACGTATCAACGGGCTATGGTGACATTATTCCACGATATGATCCACAAAGAAATAGAATGTTACGTGGATGATATGATCGCCAAGTCCCTTACAGAGGAAGATCACCTGGTGAATCTGCTCAAGTTATTCAAGCGTCTGAGGAAGTACCAATTGAAGCTGAACCCCAACAAATGCACATTCGGGGTGCGATCCGGTAAGCTGCTGGGCTTTATTGTAAGCGAGAAAGGGATTGAAGTTGACCCTGATAAAGTCAAAGCTATTCAAGAGATGCCTGCACCGAAAACTGAGAAAGAAGTTCGAGGGTTCTTAGGTCGATTGAACTACATCTCACGGTTCATATCCCACCTTACAGCAACCTGTGAACCCTTGTTCAAGCTGTTAAGAAAGGAACAAACGGTCAGGTGGAACGAAGACTGCCAGAAGACTTTTGACAAGATCAAGGAATATCTGCAAGAACCTCCAATCCTTATGCCGCCAGTTGAAGGAAGACCTCTGATCATGTACTTGACAGTATTAGAAGAGTCAATGGGGTGTGTACTAGGTCAGCATGACGAGTCTGGTCGAAAAGAGTATGCAATTTACTACCTAAGCAAAAAGTTTACCGACTGTGAACAACGTTATTCACTGCTCGAGAAAACTTGCTGTGCTTTAGCGTGGGCTGCTCGCCGGCTGAGACAGTATATGTTGACTCACACTACCTTATTAATCTCAAAAATGGATCCAGTTAAGTACATTTTCGAGAAGCCAGCTCTTACCGGACGGGTTGCAAGATGGCAGATGATTCTCACAGAGTACGACATACAGTACACATCTCAGAAAGCCATCAAGGGCAGTGTACTATCTGAATATCTGGCTGAGCAACCCATTGATGACTACCAGCCTATGAGGTTTGACTTCCCTGATGAAGACATCATGTTCATTAAAGCAAAAGATCATGAGGAGCCTATCCACACTGAAGGGCCTGACCCGGAAGAAGAATGGACTATGATGTTTGACGGGGCTGTTAACATGAATGGCCGTGGTGTTGGTGCAGTACTCATTACACCAAAAGGGGTTCACATGCCTTTCTCGGCAAAACTCACTTTCAACTGCACTAACAACGAAGCTGAATACGAAGCTTGCATTATGGGTCTTGAGGAAGCCATCGACCTCAGGATCAAAACATTGACCGTATTCGGAGATTCAGCTTTGGTAGTCAATCAAACCAACGGGAAATGGTACACCCACCAAGATCATCTGATACCTTACAGGGATTATACAAGAAGGTTACTGACTTTATTCACCACAGTCAAGCTTGAGTATATCCCTCGAGACGAGAATCAGTTTGTGGATGCTCTCGCTACCATTTCATCCATGATCAAAGTTCAAGCTGCTAACTTTGTACCCCAGATTTCAGTGTCTAGACTTGATAGACCAGCATATGTATTTGCAGCAGATGTTGTAAAAGATGATAAGCCTTGGTTCCATGACATTAAGTGCTTCTTGGAGGATCAGACATACCCATATGGGGCATCTTCCAATGATAAGAAGACTTTAAGAAGGCTTGCTGGTAGTTTCTTTCTGAACGCTGATGGGTCTTTATACAAGAGGAACTTTGACATGGTACTCCTCAGATGTGTTGACAAGACGGAAGCAGATTTGTTGATGCATGAAGTGCATGAAGGCTCTTTTGGTACCCATGCTGGAGGACATGCAATGGCTAAAAAGTTGTTAAGATCAGGCTATTATTGGATCACAATGGATGCAGACTGTTGTGCCTACGCCAGAAAATGCCACAAATGCCAGATCTACGCAGACAAGGTGCATGTGCCTCCCAATCCTTTGAACATCATGTCTTCACCATGGCCCTTTGCCATGTGGGGCATTGATATGATTGGCAAGATTGAGCCAACTGCTTCAAACGGCCACAGATTCATCCTGGTCGCCATTGACTATTTCACCAAGTGGGTTGAAGCAGCCTCATATGCAAACGTTACAAGACAAGTGGTAGCCAGATTTCTGAAGAGAGATATCATCTGTCGGTATGGAGTGCCCGAGCGAATCATTACTGATAATGGTTCCAATTTAAACAACAAAATGATGGCAGAGTTGTGCCGGGACTTCAAGATCCAACATCACAATTCTTCTCCTTACAGGCCAAAGATGAACGGCGCTGTTGAGGCAGCAAATAAGAATATTAAGAAGATTGTACAGAAGATGGTAGTCACTTACAAGGACTGGCATGAAATGCTACCATTTGCCTTGCATGGGTACCGCACATCAATCAGAACATCCACTGGGGCAACACCGTATCAACTTGTATATGGTATGGAAGCAGTCCTACCTGTTGAAGTTGAATTACCCTCTCTACGAGTTTTGATGGATGTTAAACTGAGTGAAGCAGAATGGGTTCGGTCCCGATACGAACAACTGAGTCTGATCGAAGAGAAAAGATTGGCTGCAATCTGCCATGGGCAGTTATATCAGAAGAGAATGAAGAAAGCCTTCGATCAGAAAGTCAGGCACCGAGAGTACCAAGTGGGAGATCTTGTGCTGAAGAGAATCCTCCCTCCTCATACGGACTACAGGGGAAAATGGACTCCAAATTATGAAGGACCATTTGTTGTAAAGAAAGTTTTCTCTGGTGGAGCACTGATGCTCAGCACCATGGATGGTGAGGATTTCCCATCCCCTGTGAATGCAGATGCAGTTAAAAAATACTTCGCATAAAATGACCCGCTGGACATAAAAACAGAATGTAAGTCCAGGGAAAAATAGGGCATCCCGGCGAGTCAAAAACAGAATAAAAGACTCGGGCAAAAGTAAGGGAAAATAAACAAAAAAAATGTACACCCGCTGAGTTGAAAAGCCGCATTGGACAGCTCAGGCAAAAATGGGTATCCCGATGGATTGAAAACCCGAAAGGGCGATCCATGCAAAATAAGGGAATAAGCGAACAACTGCATTCTGAATTCGTCTGTATCACCCACGACTTGGTAAGCTCCAAAGGATCAAGCTTCAATCAAAATCAACTCTCTCCAGAGAGCAAGACGAGAAGAACGTCATTGTCATACGAGTCATAGCAGAAGAGGAAGCTCCTTAAAGCGTCGTCAACACCGCCAGCACTTTATTTCTCAATTTGTAACAATCTCCTCATTTCAGGAGATATGTTTCTTTGACTGTATCTTGCCAATTCAGGGCACATGAATTAATAAAATCAGATTTTCAGTCATGTTTCGTTTTACATTTATGTTTTGCAAAGAGTCGTCTGATATCTCTAAAAATACAATTGCATAAGTACAGATGCCTTTCTCTAAAAATGAAAACACATGCTTACAGGGAATCTGATTATTCTCGAAAGTACTTAACTCCTATGACGGAATCCAGTAAGGGATACCTCGGGACCTTTTGTACGTTTCGTTATCTTTGCAGGATTGCAGGTATCCAGAACGCAACTTGGGGCATGCAAGGTACATCCCAGCAAGCTGGCAAATCAACAAAAGATATCAGCATCCGAGATGCTCTATCCCCAGCAGAGTAGCTCCCCATTGCTTTTCCCAGCAAAGTTGCCAAATCAACTAGCAGGCTTAACACGCAGGATGCTATATCCCCAGCTGAGTTGCCTCTTGTTGCTCTCCCCAGCTGAGTTGCCCCTCACAATTCCCCAGCCGAGTTGCCATTCTTCCTCAACGGAATACAGAAGTCAAGGGAATCATCTCCCCACAGAATCCCCAGCCTCTATTCAGAAGAGCACGCACGAAGAGATCACAACAGAGTGAAGAAAGCTTCTACAAACCCCAGCTGGGTCTCTCATTTATAAGGATTGTCAATCAGTAACATATATCCCCAAACATATACATCATTAGATCTACCAGTGATCTCATACCCAGCTGGGATGCCCACTTCAAGCAAATCAACCAGAGATTTTTGCAGCAATGGGATCCGAGTCCCGGATCTGTGCCCCTTTGCATAATCATGGCATCCGCATCATATTCACCCCTCAGAGCGTAGCATTCCGTCTAATACGGAGCATTACGGCAAAAAATCAAACGCATAGCATAATCATAAGCCATGTTATGAATTAACACTTGTGAATAATGAACTGTTCATCATCACTGTACAAAAATCCCCATCAGAGTCCCAGCAAAAGCAGCTGCCCTTTCAAATCACAAACACCAGTATATACACCTTTTGGCACCCGTCCGTGTCATCTTTCCCCAAACAGGTCGCCTGAATACACTCTACAAACAAAATCACCCGTACTACAGATACGTCCTGACACCCGTCCGTGTCATATCCCAGCAGAAAGCCAAAGACATCCTCTTTGCACTCACATGTACTTGTATATACATCCTTTTTGACGCCCGTCCGTGTCATATCCCCAGCGCAGTCGCTTACACTTTCATCACCCATACACTTGTTAATATTATACTTTTCTCTCTTGACACTCGTCCGTGTCACTCTCCCCAGCAGTTAAGACACTCATCTATACAATACAATACTCACTACTCATGGTACGCTTATACAGATACTCGTCCGTATCTTGTATACATCATCACTCATAACCCCACAGATTCGGCAGTAGTCCTTGTTCTTTGTTAACCAGTTGGTACTCGTCCGTACCATCGTCTCAGAACATTGCGTCTAGTGTTTGTTTCTACATGATACTCGTCCGTATCATAGTCTTAAGGATGCTCGTCCGCATCTTTAATCCATACAACGTGTTAAACACTTATGTCTTCTTGAATATAGATACTCGTCCGTGTCTATTATTCCCCAGGAGAATTCTTTCAGATGCAGCACTCGTCCGTGTTCTTTGTTAACCAGTTGATACCCGTCCGTATCATCATCTCTGAACATGTGTCAGTTTGTTTCTACAGGATACTCGTCCTTATCATAGTCTTAAGGATGCTCGTCCGCATCTTTAATCTATACACAATACCAAACACTTATACCTTTTGTTTCTTGGATGTAAACGCTCGTCCGTGTTTACTTTATCCCCAGTAGATCGCCAACAAATTTTCTTTTTATCTAACACTCGTCCTGTGTTATGATACCTTTGAGAGCAGCCGTACCCTGCTGAGTGGTCGTCCTCCACTTCGTGATGGTCGTCCTCCATCATGCTCATCCGATGGCCGTCCCCATCGTTGATTTTAGCAGCCGTCCCCTGCTAGGTGGTCGTCCTCCACCTTTTGATGATCGTCCTTCATCACTTTATCCAATGGCCGTCCCCATTGTTGATTTTGGCTATCTGACATTCGTCCTATGTCATGATAAACCTCGAGAGCAGCCGTCCCCTGCTGAGTGGTCGTCCTCCACTTCTTGATGGTCGTCCTCCATCTTGCTCGTCCGATGGCCGTCCCCATCGTTGACCTTTGCTATCCGATGGCCGTCCCCATCGTTGATATTTTCGGCAGTCGTACCCTGCCAGGTGGTCGTCCTCCACCTTTGATGGCCGTCCCCATCATTTTTCTTTTATACCCAACAGAGCAGCCGTACCCTGCTAGGTGATCGTCCTTCACCTTTGATGGCCGTCCCCCATCAGCTGTTTATTTCATTCATTCTTTAACCCGATGGCCGTCCCCGTCGTGGTCCCTTTTCCTTTTTAACCCGATGGCCATCCCCGTCGTGGTCCCTTTTCCTTTTTAACCCGATGGCCGTCCCCGTCGTGGTCCCTTTTGCTTTTAGCCCGATGGCCGTCCCCATCGTTGGTTGCTTGACCTTTATGAACTTGATGGCCGTCCCCTTCATGTTTCATTAATCCTCAGAAATTTTACAACTTTATCTTGATGGCCGTCCCCATCATGATATTTTACTTTCCCCAGCTAGTCGGCCGTCCCCGTCTCAGCTTTACCTTTTTATACCCAGCATGCCGGCCGTCCCCGTCATTGCTTTATTTTCTGCATTTTCCCTAGCTAGTCGGCCGTCCCCGTCTTAGCTTTACCTTTTATCCCCAGCATGTCGGCCGTCCCCGTCATTGCTTTATTTTCATACACTTTCCCCAGCATGTCGGCCGTCCCCGTCATCGCTCTTTACCCAGCAGTCGTCCTCTGCTCGACGGTCGTCCTCCGTCGCCCACACTTTACAATATACTTTATTTTGCTTTTACAATCTATATCCCTTTTCTTCTTCATTTCCGTGAGTGCAAATTTTGGACTGTCTTTGGTATTCAACCACAAGTTATCTTGTTTGCCTGTTAAGCCGTTGCTTACATCCTGCACAGCTAACTCATGTTTGAATAGGGGCAGCTGTAAACACCCCAAATTTGCCCTCACCCATTCACACCATGGCTTGTGATCATTCTCATATGCATAAGTACAATCATGTCATCTCACATCTCATTTTTTTATCCACTGCATAGCTTTCAAGGCATCTGCACATAGGGTTTGTGATCTGAGCAATCCCAAAGCATCTTGAGCCATTCCAAAGGCAACCAATCAACTCAAAGGGGTCCATGTGTGTTCTTATATCATATTTCATCTCCTCAAAGTCAAAAATGCAGAGGAATCATAAGAGCTAGGGTTTGAGTGGGTGCAGAGCCAGTTTGAACTGCACAGTTGACTGAAAATTAGGGTTTTGGTTTCAGAGGCCATAACTCCAAATTTTTTGGTCATTCTTGTTTTCATTGATCTCTATATGGTATAGGGAGTATACATATCAATTTTCATGAAGAAATTCCATGGGGAAGTCATCTGATCAAGAGTTGACTTTCTAGACAAGTCAGTGCAAAATCAGGGCATCTGAGGCCCCCAATGACCCAACCAATGGGTGATCTTCATCATTTTGAGTGTATATGATCTTTATTTGATCATGGAAGAAGGTTGAAGTTCATGAAAATCAAGAATTTAGGGTTTTTGCAAATGTTGACTTTTTGGGCATAGTTGACTTTTCAAGAATGCATCATTTTAGGTCATTTTTCAAGCCTTGATTCTTGATCCAAAAAGGCTTCAAATGGAAAAACTTTGGTCATGAAAGTTGTAGATCTCATCTTTCCCTTTTCAAAAAGTACAAGAACATGATCAAATTCTTTTTGGATCAAAAGTTATGGTATGGCAAAGTTAGCAAAAATCATTGGTTTTCAAGTTATGCACCAAAGGCAAAAATTGCAAATTCTCCTTCCAAGGCCAATTCAGTCACCATATGGGCTTCTAATGCACTTAACATGATCATGTAACTTCTAAAAGTCAGATTTGAACCAAGGTGCCTCATGTTTCATGGCTTATGCAACAAGATTTTTCCATGTGAACCATAAAGCAAGCAACTTGCAAAAACTATCATCACATCTCACCCACTTGATTTCTTGGATGCTGAACCAGCCCTAGCTTCTCTCCATGCCATGCTGCGCCAGTCCATGTACTTATGCTAGCCTAGAACCAAGCCCATGCCTCTCTTACAACCAAGTTGACATTTTGCAAAAGTAAACATCCCAATCAATAAAGGGCATGTCACATCTTCTGACCAATCAGCATTGTTTATACAAACAATTTGCAATCAAAACATCATAACACACAAGCCTGAAGCATCACAGAACAACACATTCACAAAACACTCCATTTTTGCATAAGCCTTCGAATTTCTCTCCACAGCATACAAACACAAGAACCATCTTCACCAATCATCTCACCACACTTCATAGGCCTGAAACCACCAAAGTTCAAGCCTGAAACAAGCCTGACCTGAGCTTCACCATTTCCCACCCTCAGAACCAGTTCTCTTCGAATCTCACTAGCCAGCCATCAAACACTTCATTTTCCTTCACCAACAAGTCAAGCATACCACAAGGAGTCAAAACCACCCTTTACTTTGAACTAAAACAGCCTGTAAACAAAGGTCATTTCCTGCTACACCAGAACTGGTTCTCACAAATCAGCCATCCACAAGAGCTTTGAAGCCTTCCATTAGCATCAAGGGATACAAGGGAGTCCATTTGCACGCAAGGAAAGCTCTGGAAGCTCAGTTTTGAAGCTTTCCAGCTCAGGTATGATCATGGAAACTTTTCTCTCAAAGCTTGGTTTTTGAGTTATAAATTGATTATTCATGTCTTGCTGGTCATGGGGTTGGTTTCAGAATCAAAAATGAGTGAAAACTGAGCTTGTATGGTCCCTCTGAAATTTTGCCCGTAAATTTCTTTCCTTTCGATTCCTTTGATTCATGGTGCATAAATGTTGTTTGAGCTTGGATTCATGACCTAGGAAGTTAGAGGATCATTTAGGTGTGCTTGATTTGTAGAATAGGTGCCTGATTCGTGTTTTAGGGTTTTTGTGCAACCGGAGAAGATGACCGGAGCTCCCCTCCGGTCACCTGAGTTCGTTTAGCCCTAATTACAGTCATTAACTTCTGTTTGAATCCTGGGCGTTAGATTATTTGACTCCATTGACTTCCCGCGTGGATAGATGGCCCAGATCCTTTGTTTTGCCCTAATCCTCTTGTTTTGTTTAATTAATCATTAATTAAATAAGTTTAATCAGAATCAACCATGGCCATTGGATGACGCGCTAGTCAATGCCTCCAAACCCAGTTCAAATCTCCACCCTTAGATCTGCTTACTTTCCTTTTTTCTTATTTTTATTTCATTATTTGTCATTTAATTTGCATAATTATTTTAAAAATAGCAAAAAAATCTTAAAAATTATGAAACTTTTTCCTTAAGGTTTTATTAATTTTTATGACACAAAAATATTTTTATTTTATTTTTTAAAAAGTATTTTTAAATATTTAAAAGATTATTTTTAATTGATTAATGAGAATTAATTAATTAAAAATACTTTTAGGTATTTAAAAATTACAAAAAAATTCATGAAATGTTCTAAGACATTTAGAAACATTGTCCAACCTTCAAACCAAATTTCTTTTTTGATCTTGATGCATTTTAAGAATTTTTCATTGAATTAAATCATATTTTGTGCATTATTTTGATCATAAGTTCAAAAAATCATTTCTGCCTATTGGAGAAGGTTGAGACATTGATTCTTCTTGCATTGTTTTGTGTTTAGCATGTATTTTCAAGGATAAGATGGCCATGATTTGATCTTGCATTTTCCAATTGTTTGGCATTTCTTTTGTTAAGAACCCTAAAAAACCCTAATAACTTGTAAAAATCATATCTTGAGTTTGGTTGAGAGTTGAGAGCTCCCCTTTGGGCAGTGGTTCATTATAGGTTTAGGGTTTCTTTGGGTAGCATTTTCCATTTTTTATCTTAGGGTTTGCTTCTGTTTTGGGTTTTTGTTTGTTGTTTGATTCATGAACCTTAATTTGGGATTTCTCTTGCATCCTTCTTGCATTCTCTTGCATAACATGACTTGTCTTTGCATTTTGTGCATTCTTGTGATCCATTTGACATCTTAGGACATGTAGGAAGCATGTTTGGTCATTGCATTACATGTTTGCCATGTCATTTGTCTTGTATGCTTCATAACATTTCAGGCTTGTTCAGGCTCCTTAGCTTGCATCATTTGCATTCATGATCTTGTATGAACATCCCCATTGTCTTGCCTCATGTTTGCAGCACCTCATAACATCATAATCATCATCACCATGCTTCTGGTTTTGCTTTGCATCATATCATTTCATCTCATCTTGCATTGCATTGCATTTCTTTCTAACATTTCAGGTGGTAAGTAAACTTGAGAAGTGGATTTGCCTTCACTTCTCATAACTTTTCTTTTCATCTCTCTTGCATCCATTGCTGCATTCTTCTATGTGTTTGAGATTGAGCTTGCTCATTCTTCTTCCTCCCACTTTCTTTCTTCAAGTGACTTGACTTCTTGAATGAAGCAAGTCACTTTGCTTCTCTTGATCTTGTTCATCTGCTTCCTGGTGGCTCCTCTGAAGATTCTTCTTGGAAACCTCACAAACCTTAGGATCATCCAAGCATGATAATGAATTAGGGTTTTGATTAGTCCCCCCATAGTTTTACCTTTGTGTCTCTCTTTGAGTCCTCTCTTCTCATCTCATAATCAGGGACTAAACCCTAAAGGCTTTAAGACTTTGTGATTAAGCTTATGCCTGCATCCTTCTCTTAGGATGGAGTGTATAACTTTAATCCTAAGTATTAAACCCTTAAGGTGTTTAAATCTCTTAATCAATTCATCTAATAATCATCAAGACATCACACTTGTAACTTGGGCCTTGCATTAGGGTTCTAATTCTTCCTTAAGTGGTTAAGAAGGACTAACCCTAGTGTTAATGGACAAGTCCCCCTCAAGTTGTCTTACAAACCATAAAAATCACTTCATCATCTTATCATTAACTAAAATCCACTTAATAAAGGCTTGTTTTGTCATGGGTTTAATCCCTAATCATGGATTAAGTTGAGGAGTTTTCCTCAGCTTAAACATTCTCATCTATTATCCTTCTTTTAGGATGGTGTAATGAGTCTGTTTAATCCCTGATTATGGCTTAACCTCATTACTTAACACTAAACAAAAACCAAAAACATCTAAATAATCACAAGTAGGTTAATGATCTTAATCCTACACCATAGGTGATTAAGTGTGAGAATCTGACTTCACACTTAAGGTATTCTCATTACCCCTAATCAGAGGGAAGATGTGATGAGTTTACTAAATCCATTGGTTTAGACTTAAGCTCATTATCTTATGACAAACTCCAAAAAGAAATAAAAGACTGAAAACTCAAAAACAAACAATAATCGTCTCCTTCGGGATTCTTTTCTCATCATCTTCACTCACAATCGAGAACTTGCTTCTTCCGTCTAATGCAAGACAGTTAGCACCTGAGCCAGACAGGTCATACACTTGAGCATAGACAAGCAAGCAGTTCACAAGTCAATTCATCTTTCAGTCTCTTTGGGTCGAACTACGGTGTTCTGACTTCCTCATTGCACGAGAGGATACGTAGGCATAACTTAACAGTTATCGAACAAAAGTCTCTGTATATTCCCCCTCTTTCCAGCCTCATTCTTTTAGCCTCATGATCTTGAGCAGTTCTTTTTCATTCTCACACTGACACTTTCATACTTCACATCACTTATACACTTTACACTGACACCTGTACATATTGCTTTCCAGCTCTTTATACACATATTGCACTGACACTACCCCCTTAAAACACAAATCTTTCAAGCGTGGATCCCGTCGAGTACGGCGGACAATCTGGGTGCTAATACCTTCCCAGGTTGTAACCAACCCCCTTTCTCAGTCTCTCTGGTTCGCAAACCGTCTTATCCATCTTTTTCCAGGCCTATGCAGCATTGCCTTTCCTCCGGGATAAAAATGCCTAGCTGGCGACTCTATTCACTTCCAGTGAGTTCACGGCTGTGTGTTCTCACTGTCCCTCTCGCCGACCGTTCGCGTCTGTACCTTCATATGATCCATTTTCATTTGTCGGGAGCGACAGTATGCAACTGGCATGTGGTCAGCGGTTCGACGCTGGTGTGGATCAGATAACCAAGTGTTGGTGAAGATCATGATATCAGTATCTATGTGCAGAAGTTCCAGAATTCTCAACAAAGTATCATATAGGACTGGATCATATCATAGAGTAACACTGGCAAAAGCGGGTATGTTGGAAGTTTAGGGTTCCTGCAAACCTGTAAACCCCTTCCCAATCTCACGGGTGTGCTACTACGGGTCAACATCACGGACTCTCAAAGACGAATAGCAATAATACGTTCACCATTTCCGAAAATTGGCTCATGACCAAATCAGGGAATCGGTTTTGCATTATGTACTACTCAGGGAGGCCTCAGCTGAATTCCGGAAAAACAAGCATCCCTCATAAGTTCTCGGCTTCAAGCACTGAAGTCGAGAAACAATAGTACATTCATCTCGAAGGGTACAATACTACCGTCATACGACCAGTTGCTTTAACCAGGTTCCTACGAGAGAACAAGGTCATCCTATGCGATTTCCTAGTGGGCCCTCGGGTGCGAATGGGTTTGCCACAAAATGTGGTCTGCCACTGTCACCACTAGAGAGGGTTGTTTCCACTAAGGTCCTCGATGATCGGTTCCCAGTGTTAGCAGCTCAGGTGGGAACATTCTATGGTCTGCCTAGGCAGTATAGAACATATCCCAAGAGAGCCTGATCTGGGTGTGGGACTCGTGAAAACTACACGTGCTCAAGACCACGCAAGCCACACGACTGCCCACTCTAAATCCTATGTGTATACTCAAGTCGGGTATTTGGCTTATGTCACAATAATCCCATCCCGCCAAGGAAAACCAAAACAACCAGTACAGTATATGCCAGTATATGCGACAGTAAAGTAAAGTGCAGAAAGCTGTAAATAAAGCTGTAAAGGAAAGCGACAGACTGTAAACAAACCAGTAAAGCTAAACGAAAGCATAACAATGAAAGTATAAACACCCAAAGAAAATAGAAACAGACAAGCGCTAGGATTGACTCTCAAAGGGGAAATTAGAATTTCTAAAAAGTCCCCAGCATAGTCGCCAGCTGTCGCTCCCGGGATTTTCATCCAAGTACAAACGCGAAAGTGGCGCGGAAAAGTTAGAGTCGCCAGCCAGACATTTTTATCCCGAAGGAATGGGAAAGGTAATGCTGCACAAACCTAAGGAAGAAGGAAAAGGACGAGGCCTTGCGAACCAAATATCTGGGTCCGGAAGTCGGTTACAAATTGAGAAGGTATTAGCACCCCAATCCGTCTGCTGTACCCGACGGGATCCACACTTATAAGTGTGTTTTCAAAGGGTGAGAAATAATATGCTGTTTGAATGAAAGGATGAATATCTGGAATGGAAATGAAATGAGAAAAGAAATGGAATTGAAAAATGGGAATAAAGGGGGGAAATGTAGGGAAAATAAAGATTGTGCTCGAATGGGCCCTACCCCACTGCCTACGTACCTCATCGGGATAAATGAGGATCAGAGACGCCGTAGTTCGTCTAACTAAGGCTGAAACTTGTTTGTGATTTTTAGGATGACGTTGCCATAGCTCTAGCTCAGGTGTTACCGGCTCTGACTCGAGGGTGTTTACCGTATCGCTGTTTGAACTGTCGAGACAAGTCACGTTCGTCCGCAAGGAGTATGAGATGAGATGAGAAGACGTGACTTCTTGGTTTGTTGTTTTTTAGAAGAAGTGTTTTGAGTTTGTGTTTTTTGTATGTACAACACTAAAGACTATGACACAGGAGCGAATACTTTCCAAGATCGCCCCCAATGGAACGTTTGTAAAGCATCCTAGAAGAGTGAAGGAAACCTCCACTAATCATTTCCCGTATAGCATAAGGCTCGTGACACATTGTACACATTTTCCTTTATTAAGTGTTTTTGATTTTATTTTAAGATGAGAAGTGAGACTCAAGTTGAGAAAGGAAAAAAATTCTAAGGGAAACTAGACTTACCCTAAGTTAGTTGAATTTAAGGATGACCTATGGTTAGTGAGGTTTGAGAGATTAAATCTACCTGAGAGATATTAAACTAGAAAATACAAGTACCAAAGAAAATAGTGAACAATATGGTCCTCCTAAGTCATGGTGGGTAAAAACGTGAATGAAACATAAGTGGGATGTAACGATGGATCGGGTGGGTCGATTGCGTGGTGCTGAGACGCACGACTTATGGTGTGCAACATACAAGGCTTGCTTTTGGTTGAATGGAATGGAACGATGGTAATCGAGGAATCCTAAAGTCACATGCAACTTTATTTATTTATTTGAAAATGTACTCGATGTTGGATCGAGTCTTTATTTTATTTCTTTTGAGGTTTTTTGTTTTCTATCGATTTGTTTTATCTTTTCTATCCTAATTATAGAAACTATAAAAGCATACAAGTTCTAGGCTATTACATCATAAAGCACACAAACATAATTGAGGTATAAAAAATATCCAAGTCCATAAGCAAATCCTCGAAAAATACCTTGCACAAAAAGAAAATAGTTAGTGAATGACATGAATCATGAATATGCATAATATGATGTAAATGAATTAAAATGCCAAAAATATCAAAAGGCATGGAAACAATGTGAAATTAATTCCCTATGGTCTCTAACCTGATTATATCATTGTGTTAAAAAATTTCTTAAAAATTCTAAGTCTAACTATGGTAAATGGTCACCTAAATCTATCTAAGGTTTAATCACAAACTATACAAATCACACTACCAAAACAGTGGATAAATTGTCCTAAAACATACACCAAAAAAATAAATTGTACAAATTTATGTGTCCATATGAAAATTCAATCTAAAAACAATTAAATGAAAAATAGAAATTAAATTGAAAAATGCAAAAATTCATAAAGTAAAAATGTGGAAAGTTTCTAAATTGAATTAAAAAGCTATCATAATTTTTATAGAATTTTATTATTAGTTTTCGTATTTTTCATGGAATTAAATTAAAAAGGCATAACATAGAGAAATAAAAGAAATGAAATAGAGAGGGGGTGAGGAAAGAAACTTTTTAAGTTAAAAAATTCCTGGGCCCAAAATAGGGGGTATCAATAGCGCTCTGCCCAGGCCCAGTTCGCTGGGGGCTGAGAGTGCATGGATGGGCCCTCAGTCAATTTCTTTGACTCATTCCTGGCCGTCTGATGACAAAGGTGATAATAATGATAGGATAGTGAGTCATAAGATGGTGATACATGATTGTTAAGATGGGGTGAGACACATGAGATTTGTGAAAGGGTGGTCCAACCGGACGGTGACACGTGTCACCGCCGGAGTGGACCGAAGAGCAAAATAATATCTCCAATAATTAGGCGGTGGAGAATTAATTGGATTCTTATGAATTTTAATGGCCTTTTACTAGCTTTAATTACGCATTATAGGGGTTTTGACCCTTTCAACTTTCCAATTCAAAATACAATAATTTCTAATTAACAGAAAATTTAAAGATTCATTATTTATAATTAAAACAAAAGAACCAGAACAATATTTCTTTCCCTCTCTCCCAATACACGCCCCCCATCTCTCTGGGTTCTTCTTCAATGGAAACCCCGAAAGAGAACCCTAGCCGCCGTCGTACGACGCTCTCTCCCTCCAATCATCCGAAACACACATTTCTACACCACACTAAATCATCCCTCCTTCAAATCCGAAAACAAACCCCTCCTAAATTCAACAAAACACCCGAATCAAAGTACATATAGAAGCGAAAGAGGATAAGAATTCAGAAACAAATCAAGATTCACGCACCTACACTCAATAATGCATGATGGATGACCTTTACTCGCGAATCCAAGCCGTCGCGGTTCGTTGTGGTTGTTCGGCGACGAAGTAGCCGTGCGAAGACGGCGGAGATAGCAGTCGACGATGCTGCATGGTCGATGCGGGACGATGGTGAAAACACTTATGGTATGGACTTGATGCGATTCACATCCTCTTCTTCTTGTTGCGAATTTGAATCTGTAGGTGTTGATGCTTTTTTGTTCTTCTCCTTCTGATTTTTGTTGACATTGCTCTCTTGCAGCTGTTGTATTGAATCTTTTCCACTTTCTTGATAAACTCTGTTGCAGGGTGATTTGCAGGTATTGATGGTGAAGGTGATATGGCCGAGTCAGGGATGAAGATAGCCGATGCAAATGATGAATGTTGTGATGCTTATGAAGATGTGAGAGTGATGAAGAGTTGAAGATCAGAGGGAGTGGGGTGAGGGAGAAGGAAGAAGAAGATTTAATGGAGAGGAGAAAAAGAGAGACTGAAGAAGTTGATCGATGGATTTTTATAGAGGTGAGTTTTTTTGTTATTCAGTTAAGTTTCTATTGAGTTAGAAAATCGGTTAGAAAATCTGTTTGGTTGTTAGATCTTTGGTTAGGAATCGTAACTGAATTTTCATGTGTTTGATCTAGAACATTGGTTAGCAGGTAGAAAATTAGGATAAGCTAGCATTGGGTTAATGGACACTTAGTTAGCTGACAAATGGTTTGAAAAATGTGAAAATGATTTTGATTTTTTTGTTTAATGCAGGGCTGGAAAAATACGGTTGATGTGATCGACGATTCACCCTGCTGCAATTTGAGAAACAAGTATTACTTCCTGAAAGATTGGACACAGAAGAGTTACCAAGAGCAACAAGCAAGTTGTTATTTTCTCTTATGGCCATGTTTCTATTTTCTGCTATATGACTGAATCTCAAACTGATTTCCACCTTCTTTTCTCTTTTTTTATTTCAGTTTTCTATTGTGGAGCCACTTGAGATTGAACCCTTTTGATGGAGAGATCAAGGAGCATTATCAGAACCGCGGATCCATGGCCCATTTGCTATAGATATTCTGTTTTTATTATTGTAGAAAACAAACTGTTATGAGCATTCTTTTTTCGAGTTTTATGTATCCTTAATGATGGAATTATATTGCATCCTTAATTATGATTGTTTATCATTATCGCCGACAAATCAAGTAGATTCTGGGATTTATTGGCAAAAACCATCTTTGTAATACAACCAAAAATGAGGATATTTTTGTGAAAACAATTAATATAAAAGACATGTTCATCTCAAATAATTTGCTTTAGTAGATAAATAGAGAATAATTTCATAAGTTAATGAAACAAAATATGAATTGCATTATTGAAAATGGGTTATTGGTTTTGGATTTGGATATGAATCTAGAGAAAAATGGATATGAACCAAATTTCTAAAACAAATGGTTTATGGATTTGGTTAAAAATGGATAAGAATATAGGTCGGACTTTAGAATTTGAATTGAATATGAATTGTATATTGGTTTATGAAAATGGGTAAGAAAAAGGTTTATAAATGGATATGGATAGAGAAAAAAAAGTGATGTATTATTTGCCTCGATAACTTGAACTCAAACAAACCACATGAACACTTCTAATTGCACTGAAGTCTATAAGCCCAAGTTATCCTTTTTTAAGAGCCACATCTTCCATGCGATTCTTTAATCCGTATCAAACATTCATGATTACCAGCAGATATTGCCAATGACCTTGCTCACCCTCATCATAACTTAGAATCCTTGGACATGACAAGGATGGAGCCTCAGAAGAACTCCTTGGTACCCAACGATCCTCAATTAAGAAATGCTAAACCTTATTGAAAATGTAGAAACTAATATTTCTTTTGAAACTTTCACTTTAAACAATGATGGAGTCCTTTGGGTGACAAGACGTCCTAGTTCCATTCTTTATAAGGAACCCCTTGATGGCCAGATGATTGAGGAAATAAACCTTAATTGAATGTTGATGATGAGTATCACTAATCTTCGTATTTTCCAATGAACCGCGCCTGAAGAGATAAATCACAGGGCACTGCAAAATTCTGATGCTTCAAGCTTTTGGCCCAAATAACAAGCCCATGATGATAGATACATGACATATTATAGATGACCTAACGGAAGATGCATGTGAATGATTGTAAAACAGTCAATTAGATGATAATAAATAAGAGGGCAAATTTTGGGGTGTTACAGAGTGCAGCATACGGCATTGGGATTGGGTCAATTACCTTGTTTGCTTATGATGACCTCTGTTGGAAGGGACGCTGCTGTTGGTTGCTATTGTTGTTGTTATACGACCTTTGCTGCGGATAATGAGCTTGTTGTTGATATTGTGGTTGTTGTTGTTAAGGATACAATGGTTGTTGTGATACTGGACCTGGGATAGTAACAGCTGCTACTGACCTGTGAGAATACTTGGGCCTGCCCCGGCTCGTATGAATGGAATTAGTTTCACCTGCCCTTCGGGGCCCTGCAAAAGGTTTTCTTGGATTGCTGGAAGAACTTGCACCACTGTCGGAGATTTTGCCCATCTTCAATAGGCTCTCAATCCTCTCACCAACTATGACCACATCAGCAAAACTGGTAGAGGAGAAACCAGCCAGTCTATCAATATAAGTCCCTTGCAATGTGTTCATGAACATGTCATCCATTTCTCTTTCTGACATGGGTGGTTGGATAGCAGCAGCAAGCTGTCTCCACCTCTGAGCATAATCCCAGAAGCTCTCTCTAGAAGACTGAGACATGCCCATTAGAAGGGTTCTATTGGGAGCCATGTCCAGGTTGTACTGATATTGTCGGATGAAGGCCTCGGCTAAGTCCTTCCAACATCTTATGGTGGCCCTAGTCAAATGCGAATACCATTCTCTTGAAGCTCCACTCAGACTGTCCTCAAAGTAGAACATCCATAACTTTTCATCCATGGTATAAGCCTTGAGCCTACCCAAGAAAGATTGCAGATGAGTGCGAGGACAGGACGTACCATTGTACTTTTCAAAGCATGGGGGTTTGAATTTGTGGGGAATTCTCACCCCATCTACTAGTCCCATATCCATCACATCGAAGCCCAAAGAATTTTGAGATTCCAAAGATCTTAACTTTTCAGCAATCTCATCCAATCTTCTATCATATACCTCATCTCCAGCCCCTATAACAGTAAACTGTTCTTCTTGGGGATCCTCTTGCAGGATTCTACCCCCAGCAGTATTCCCTTGAACATTCCTCGGGATGTTAACTTCTGGATTCAGATGGGGTCCATACTCTGGTGGATCAATACGAGGCTGGCCCCGTTCATTGTTGCTAGTTCCCCTTGTTCCCTGATGAGGCTCTTCAGGAGTTTGTCTTTCCACCAGCTCTCTTAACCTTTCTTGGCTCTGAGCCAAGCCAGTCATCACTGCCATAAACTGAGACATCTGATTTCTCATCTCTACTCTCTCATTGGCCATCTGATTTCTGACCTCAGTCAGATCCTGCTGTACTTGTTCCATTTGAATGCCGGGAAGGTTGTTACGAGTCGAGTACTGGTGCGTGCGGTTGACAGGGAACACTCGACGACGAGCAATGTTTCCTGAGATCACAACAAAGTTAGAAACAAGAATTATAACAAAACCTACAAAACAAAAACAAAGTCAGTATGCAATGCAGTATGCTTATTTGTTTTCCAAGGTATCCGACTTGGTTCTTGATTTTGACCTTTCCAGACCTCGAGGAAGATGCTTGATGTTGTTGAGAGAAACCCAAATGACAATCAAACTAAAATATATTACAAATGATGAACAATACATAGTTTGTTTTACAATACATGCCCATTGAGGGTCCAAAATACAACAAAAGGAAAAGTACATCAAATGGAAACAAACAATAAGCAAAAAGTCAGACATCTAGTCCAAACTCATCTTCTCTGACCTCCTTCAGGAGTGCCTCAGTCACTGGACCAGCTGGGTGCTCTGTAATGGTCCTAATGAGGAGGTTCCTGGTAGCAATGGCAGTAGTCAGCTTCTTATGTTTGTCCTGTTCCTTTGATCTCTTCAATCCTGCTCTGAGCTTTAACTCTGATATCTCTTTCTGTGCAGCCAACAGAGCTTCCTGCTGCTTCCTCTCATTGGCCTCTAGTTGTTCAATCTTGGCTTGAGTCTTCTGGTCTTCTTGTGTACGGGTTTCGGTGATCCTGACCCACCTAGCCTGGCTCTCTTGCAGATAGTGTTCAGCCCTAGCTTTCTGAATTTTGGCCTCCTTACAGGCATTCTTCAATATTTGTTCCCCAGCCCTTGCTTTCCTTATGTAGTCTTCTGTCCTTTCAATTTTGGCAAGATGCTCAACCCTGAGCTTTTCCAATCTCTTAATGTCCAGACGACCATCACTCCTTTCCCAAAGAGTCTTATTTAAGGCTTGAGATAACTGCTCATTCCTTTCGCTCAAATTTTCAAATTCCTCCAGGCTAACTGTTGCTGCAGGCTGTACTGTAGATGGTCCAGGTATGTCTTCCAAGGTGAAAGGCATTATGGTAATCTGAGCTCTAGTACGAGACCAGTCTATATACTGAGCTGAAGCAACATTATTACATCTTCCAAGAATAGCTACCCCTTTTGTCTGGATGTTGTCCCAAGCCCAGGATGCTTGCCTGACAACAGCTGAATTAGGTTGCACTTCATAATATAGGGTTTCAACTAAATCCTGTCCTCTGGGAGGGTGAACCAAGGCATAGCCCAACTGTCTCTTAAACAGTAAAGGGTTGTAGTTGATGCAACCCTTCACTCCCATCAGAGGCACATTTGGGTATTGTCCATAACTAGTGATAATTTTCTTGCCCTTGGTGCTCTGGGTGCACCATCTAATATCATCTGAAGTCAAGGCAATGAACCTCTTGGCCCAGTTCTTCTACTGATGTGGGTTCAAGAAGGCATCTGACTTAGGCAGGTGTCTGAGCAGCCAGGTGTAAAACAAAGGAGCACAACATCTTACCAACTTCCCCCTTTGTTTCTCATTCCTCTGATGGATGGAGTAGTAAAAATCTCCTAGTAATGTGGGTACTGGGTTCTTCAGAAGAAACAGATGGATGGCATTCTTGCTGACAAATTTTGGTTCATCTGCAAATAGTATAGCCCCATATATGCTGAGGGCTAACAGTGCACAGACTGCCCTCCACTCTCCCAATGAAGCCTTCGGGATGGCCTGAGAAATCAAGAAGTCCAAATGCAAACCAGGAATCCCAGCTTTTGTTGTCATACTTTGCCCAATAAGGGCAGGCTCCAAGTACAGTGCCCTTGCTATTTCTTCATTTCTGGGAGCAGTCATCTCTGGGTTGAAGGGGATTCCACCCCTGATAGGTACTCCAATCAATAAAGAAAACTCTTCTAGCAGAGGCCCTAGCTGAAAGTCTGGAAAGGTGAAACATCTCAGTGGAGGGTCATAGAACTGTAAGCATGTGTGGATCATGCTCCTCTGAGAAGGATCAAGGTCCATAACCATATCCAAGATACCCCGTGCTCTCTAAACAGTGGGATGTGGTCAGGTGTGATGAGTGACTGGACCTGCCTGATACCAGTCAATGCAGGCTCAAAGAAGTGATAGGATATGTTGCTCTTCCTGGGAGTAGTCATGAGTGCTGTTGAAGAAGCTGAAGATAAGTGCTGATGAAGATCACAGACTGAAGTACTGAAGGTAGACCACTGACAGACTGGTGCTAGTGAGGGTGGAGATGACTGAAGCAGATAACTGAAGCAGATAACTGGTGAAGACAGCTGAAGCAGAGGTCTATGCAGAAAAAGGGGTCAAAACCAAAACCAAGATACAAAGAAATGGATACCCTGAAAAGCAAATAAACAAATGTTAAATGATGCAATGATGATATATGCAAATGATATGCAAGGTTTTGTGATCAAGCTGGATCTGATTATCTGTCTTGACGTAAGGCCCATGTATTGTTCAAAAGTCCAGATGAGGGCTTAGAAATCCAGTAACCAGGGTGGGGGACTCAAATAAAGAGTCACATATCCGGGGTTAATCACAAGAACTGTCCAAAATGAGGTACTCTTAAACAAGATAGTAACAGGGTATGATGTGGCCAAGGGTTCCTGCAAACCTGTAAACAATCCAACCCCCTCACGTGTAATGTTCTAGAACAAGGATCCTCAGACTTGGATCAGTTATGAGAAGTGTAAACACTTCTAACCTGGAGGTACAGTGTTTACAATAACCATAAAAGATCCTCCTCTAATTCACCTCAGTTTCTGAAGGTCATAATAAAAGGTCATCCATACTTAGCAGGCTTCCCAGATAGCCCTAGTACTACAGGAAATCTGTAGCACAGAGTTCTCAAGAAGAAACCCACATCTGAACCGTGTTTCATATTCCCGCACCAGACCGAAATGGAATGGGAAAGAACATGAACCACTCTAGCCTAGGTGTCACTCAGGTCCCAGGTATAGGACCTTAAACTCTCAATGGAACCCCACCCACCAAAACAGCAAACCAGATCCAGCAAATGACAGTATGAAATATGCATAAGACTGTAAAGAAAGCAAGTAAATAAAGTTGTACATAAAACAGTAAATAAAGAAAAATAAATAAACACACATAGCACATAACACCCCAACAAACACAAATCAAACAAGCGCTAGGAGGAACCCACAAAAAGAACCAGAAGCCCTGGTTGCAATATAAGGGTCCCCAGCAGAGTCGCCAAGCTGTCGCTCCCACCAAATGACACGGGGCCAAGAGGGGTACAGACGCGAACGGTCGGCGAAGGAAAAGAAAAGAGTCGCCAACTAGGCATTTTTATCCCGAAGGAAAGGTAATGCTGCATAGACCGAAGAAAAAGATGGATAAGACGGTCGCGAACAAGAGAAACTGAGAAAGGGGGTTGGTTACAACTTGGGAAGGTATTAGCACCCAGATTGTCCGTCGTACTCAACGGGATCCACGCTTGAAAGATTTGTGCTTAAAAGGGGTAGTGTCTGTGCTTTTTTGTGTGCAAAAGCTGGAAAAGAATGCAAGTGTCAGTGCAAAAGAAATGTGAAGTGAAGTGAAGAAGTGTCAGTGTAAGAAAAGAGTATGAAGCTCAAGATTATGAGGCTTAAGGAATACTGCTGGAAGAAGGGGGAATATACAAAGACTTTTGTTCGATAACAGTTAAGTTATGCCTACGTATCCTCTCGTGCAATGAGGAAGTCAGAACAACGTAGTTCGACTCAAAGAGACTGAAAGATAAATTGACTGATGAACTGCTTACTTGTCTATGCTCAAGTGTATGACCTGTCTGGCTCAGGTGCAAACTGTCTTGCACGGAAGAAGCAAGTTCTCGTTTGTGAGTGAAGATGATGAGAAAAGAATCCCGGAGGAGACGATTATTGTTTGTTTTTGGTGCTTTCAATCTTTTATTGCTTTTGGAGTTTGTCATAAGAAAATGAGCTTAAGCCTAAACCAAGGGTTTGGTAAACTCATCACATCCTCCCTCTAATTAGGGGTAATGAGAATACCTTAAGTATGAAGTAAACACCTCACACTTAGTCACCATGATGTAGGATTAAGATCATTAACCTACTTGCAATTATTTAGATGTTTTTGGTATTTTGTTTAGTGTTAATTAATGAGTTTAAGCCATAATCAAGGATTTAATGGACCCATTACACCATCCTAATAGAAGGATAATAGATGAGAACATTTAAGCTGAGGAAGGCTCCTCAACTTAATCCATGATTAGGGATTAACCTCATGACAAAACAAGCCTTTAACAAAGTGGATTTTAGTTAATGGTAAGATTAAGAAGTGGATTTTATGGTTTGTAAGACAACTTGAGGGGGACTTGTCCATTAACACTAGGGTTAGTCCTTCTTAACCAGTTAAGGAAGAATTAGAACCCTAATGCAAGGTCCAAGTTACAAGCTTGATGTCTTAGTGATTATTAGGTGAATTGATTAAAGGGTTTAAACACATGGAGGGTTTAACACTTAGGATTAAAGTTATACACTCCATCCTAATAGAAGGATGCAGGCATGACCCTAATCACAAAGCCTTAAAACCTTTAAGGTTTAGTCCTTGATTAAGAGATGAGAAGAGAAGACTCAAAGATGACACAAAGGTAAAACTAAAGGGGGGACTAATCAAACCCTAATTGTGATCATGCTTGGGTGTTCCTAGGGTTTATGAAGCTTGCAAGAAATCTTCAAGGAAAATCCACCAAGGAAGAAGCAGGATGGAAGGAAAAGAAGCAGCAAGAAGCAAAACAACTTACTTCACTTAAGAAGATAAGTTTCTTGAAGAAAGAAAGAGGAGAAGGAGCATGAATGAGCAAGCTAACTAAAATACAAAAAGTAAAATGCAGCAATGATGCATAAAAGAGATGAGAAGAGGTTATGAGAAGTGAAGGCAAATTCACTTTTCAAACACTTACCACCTGAAAAGTTAGCAACAAAAAATGAAATGAAATGAAAATGAGATGAGATGAAAGGATGCAAAACCAAAATCAGAAGCATGATCATGATGCTAATGATGCTATGGGATGATACAAAAGCATACCAAGAGATGTGGATGATCATACAAGCAATGAAGATGCAAATGAGACATGAAAGGAGGCATGAAAGGAGGCATGATATCAAGTGAAAGCAAAAGTATGGAAAATGGATGATACAATGATCAAACATGATTCTAATATGTCCTAAGATGTATTATTATCCATGTGGATGCACAAAATGTCATGGCAAGTTCATGTATGCAAACATATGAAGGATGAATGCAAATGAAGGCAAAAATTAGGGTTTATGTACAAGATACAATGCAAAATTCAAAATCAGAAGAAAATGACAAGATAAAAAATTGAAAATGGGATCAAAGGTACCCTAAAACTATACAAGTTCACTGCCCAAAGGGGAAGGTCAGAAGCTAAACCCTAAAGGACTAATGATTTTCCTATGTTTGCTAGGGTTTTAAGGTACCTCATAAGGGAAAATGCAAAACAAATCAAAAATGAAAGATAAATTCATGTCAATTTTATCCTAGAAACTACATGATATGTGGGATACAATGCAAAAAGAATCACTATCAAACCCTTCATGGTTGGGCAGAAAAGATTTTTCTAAGTTAGGATCAAAAATATTGATTTTTAAGAACCCTAAATCCAAAGAAAATGTCAAAATGGATCAAGAACCAAAAAGAAATTTGTATGAATTGTTTGATAATGTCTCTAAATATGTCAAGATGCAATGTGATTTTTTTGGTGATTTTTAGAAACTTAAATGGTATTTTAATTAATTAATTTCCATTAATTAATTAAAATAAACATTTAAATATTTTAAAAATACAAATTTTATGCAAAAAATAAAATAAAAATTATTTTCAGAATGAGAAAAATATTTAAAGTCATGATGCAAAAAATGAAAATTTTTGAATGCATTTTGCTATTTTAAAATAAATATGCAAAACAAATAAGAAAAATATGAATTAAAATGAAATTAAATGGAAAGTCAGCGCATCCAAGGGACAGGATTCAAACCTGGGGTGGAGGGAAAGACTTGGCGCGTGATCTAATGGCTGGAATTCAAACTGAGTAAATCCTATTTAATTAATTAATTAATCATTAATTAAGATAAATGATCTAATCTGGACCTTTCAAAAACGCGTTAACCCTAAAATCTAATGGCCAAAATTCAAACTCAGCCTAATTACTCAGCTAACCCTAATTATGCCCTAAGCACTTTCAGGTGACCGAAACAGTGTTCCGGTCATCTTCTCCGGCCACTCAAACTAGCTAACTCACTCAAATCGTAAAATTAAACCACTAAACTCTCCAGAAATGATCTCCACCCTATTCTAAACAAGATTCAGCCATCAAACAACATTTATTTCACATGAACACACAGATTCGAAGCAAAACGGAAAATTATTCAGAAAATTCAGAAGCTTCATACATGCTTAAAACTCAATCATTTTCATAACCAAAAGGTGCAGTGTGATCAGTGAAGCATGGAGAGCAATCTAAGAACTTAAAAAATCATTTTTGGAAAAATTGTTCTTGATGTTACCTGAAATGGAGCTTTCGAAAATGGCACTGTCTGGACCTCTCCTTTGTGCTTTTTTCCTTATTTTGACTCCCTCTTGCTTCTGGGATGCTTGGATGCAGCCTTTGTGGGCTCCTTTGGAAGTTTGCTGAAGTTCAGTTCAAGGAGGGGCCAGAATCGTGTTTTTGATTTGGAGTGTTTCAGTTTGTTTCAAGGGGTGGGAAATGATCAGTGGATCATGGTGAGTTGTTCTATGGAATTTGTTTTGAGGTTGGTGGCTTGTGTGCTGAGTTTCGAAGAAAAATGAAAAGAGGGGAGTTTTGGTGTATGCTGAGTTGTGGGAGGATTCAGGTTGTGTTGTTATGTGAAATGGCTTTCTTGAGGTCCATATAACATGTTCTGATTGGGCAGAGAGTTGTTGTGGAGCAGTGTGATTGGTATGGCTCATTTTGCAAAAAGTCAAGAAAGTTGTACTTGGAGGTATGGGCTCATGGCAGGCTGAGGACAAGGGGGTGTCTGGCGCAGCTTGATTCATGGGAAGCCATGGAATTAAAATTGAGGCAAAATATCAAGTGGAATGAAGTTTGTGGGTGGTTTTGCAATTTGTGAAGGTTTTGGCCCCTTTTGAAATACTTGATGATCAAGGCATGAAACTTGAGAATTCTTTGGGCAATTCTGAATTATAGGTCATGTATGATGTTTGTGTAATGGTTAGAAGTCACTTTGAGGTCACAAATTGGTTTGACATGAGTTTTTGCAAGTTTCCCTCTTTGGTACATAAGTGAGATTTTGTGATTTTTCCCAAATTTGCAAGGCCATAACTTGAGTTCTATGATGAATTAGATCAAGTTCTTGTACTTTTCGAAAAGGGAATGATCCAATCAACAACTTTCATGACCAAGAAATTTTCATTTGAAGCATTTTTGAATCAAAAAGAGGAGGTTGAAAAACTTTCCCAAAATGGCAAGTTTTCATTACAAGTCACTTTCCCAAAAGGGCAACTTTGCAAATGGCTTGAAATTCTTCAATTTTGTGAACTTCTAACTTCTTCTAAGATCAAATAAAGATCATATACACCTAAAATGATGGAGAAGACCCTTTGGTTGGGGTGATTGGGGGCCTCAGATGCCTTGATTTTGCACTGACTTGCTCAAGAAGTCATATATTGATCAGATGCCTTCCCCATTGAATTTCTTCATGAAAATTGGTATGCATGATCCTCATATCATATAGAGACCAATAAAAACAAGAATGACCAAAAAATTTGGAGTTATGGTCTCTGAAACCAAAACCCTAATTTTAGGTCATCTGTGCAGTTAAGCTTGGCTCTGCTTCCATGCATTGCCAGTTCTTGTGATTTTCTAACTTCCTTTATCTTAGGAGGATAAAATATGATGATTGAACATACATGGACCCTCTTGAGATGATTGAAGACCTTTGGAGTGACTCAAATGGCTCAGGGATGGCTCAGATCACAAACCCTAGATGCAGATGACTTTGAACCAATGCAGTGAAGCAAAAAATGTAATATGAGATGATATGATTGAACTTATGCAAATGAAAAGAATCACAAGCCATGGTGAAATGAGTGAGGGAAAATTTGGGGTGTTTACAGAGGGGTACCAAGCTGAGGAGGTCCCTATACAAACTGTCGGCGGCTCATCAAATCAGGAGACCGGTCAATGGAGCTTGACCAAGGAAGAATGGGATGAGATGATAAGAGAGCAGACCCGGAAAGGGGACCTCATTGATGAGTTGCATGAGTGGATGCAGCAGATGAGGCTGCATGGCTTTCCCCCGCCTCAGTGATGTTTGTGAGTTCCCTCCAACACTGGTTCTTCAACAGTGTGGACACTGTTGAGTTCAAGTGTGGGGGGATTTAGTTTTCATGTTTTTCTTTTGTTTTATTTTTATCTGTTTTTATTTCTAGTAGTGTCGGCTTGAAAATTATAGTTATAAGTTATTTGGAAAAAAAAACACCCCTAAATTGACCTGTTGTGTTGTTGCGAGTGAATAATGAGAAAGTATATAGGATTGAGTGAAAAGAAACCCGATGAGGAAAATGGAAAAATTTTGATGTTTAGGTACAACACGAACACACTGAGTCTCCTGAATTAGGAACGAGTATGACGTGTAGATTTGTGCCATGGTACTTTGATCTGAGAAGTAAACCCGAAGTAGTTTCTACTGACATATCTAGCTTGATCTATAATAATTGTGTGTGCAGAGTTGATCAAAAAGAGAAAAAGGCATGAAGGCACCGAAAAAAAATGAATAAAAATGTTAGAACGATCGATCCTTCTAAGTTGGGTAGCCCTCACTCGGTTATTCAACCTAACGGCGGTTGAACATAAATGTTTCCCTTAAGGGACAAAGAGATAACGGTGCCAATAAAAGAAAAAAAAATGATCAATTTTGTACACACGGTGAAAATCATAAGAAGCCTTAAAAAGGATTGTCCAAATGAAAAGGGTGGAAAATCGAAACAGAAGACCTAAGCCCGAAGCATAGTCGGAGAGGTTACCGAAAAGGAGATTCAGGTTCGGGGTTTACCGCGGTTTAGTGTTTGTGTGATACCTTTGCAGAGAGAGAAGTACCAAAAGAACTTGTTGGGTGACTTGGAACGAAAATCCACGTATGAGTATCGTAATTCATCTCGCTAGTGTTTGAATGTGTAAATGCAAGATCTTTGCTTGAGGTCAAGCAAAAGTTCAAGTTCGGGGGAGTTTGATCAGTGATCTTTAGTTGTAGTTTTCAAGCCGTTTTCGTTGTTCTTTGCGTATACTTTCGTTTGTTTGAAGTATTTCTTTCACGCTTTCGTCGTAGTTTTCTTAATGTAGCATGCAAGTCTAGTTTTAGTCTTTTTATCAATTTTTAGCTCTGGTATGTGTTATGTGGTTGTTTTGTTGATGTGTTTTCAGGTCAGCATCTAATCGGTTGTTCGAAGCCTTCGCAAAGATGATCCGAGTGTTAAAAAAACAACAAAATAGGGATATCAGAAGCACAACACGGGTGCCAGTGTTGCATAACACGGCCCGTGTTGTGAAGGCCTTTTGAAGAGGAAGTCTGTGGATAAAAAGGAGCAAACCACTGGTATGACACGGGTGCCCGTGTTGTATAACACGGCCCGTGTCATGGCCTCTGAAGGAAAGAAGCTTTTGAGAAGACTCAGTGGCACAACACAGGTGCCCGTGTTGAACAACACGGCCCGTGTTGTGAAAACCAGAAAAAAAATCCTGATATTTGTATGATGCTGCGATATTTTCAGAGGGCATTCTGGACATTTCACGGAGTATTTGGAAGACTGATATATTAGATGATTAAGACGGAAATAGTTTTTTACTTTTGATTTGGGGATTTTGGGATTGAACGATAGGAGGAGAATAAGGATTGATCAAGAACGGAAGCGATTGACGATCCAACCGATCCCACGTTAATTGTAATGTCTCTATATTATCGCTCAACTTTTATTTTTGTTATGAACATGAGTGGCTAAACCCCCCAATTCCAGGGGGTGTCCCTGATTTACTTTATGTAATGGCATTTTGAATTCTTAATCTTTGAGATTATGCGTTTAAACCTGTTTCTTTATTTTATGCAACGTTCTTAATGCTTTATCTTTTTGGAAAATTGGATAATTGGTCGTAGTTAGGATTTGGTCTGACCAACCATCCTAACTTTGTTGCGTAATTTTTATCACGGTAAATATTACCGAGGAATTGGAATATCCTGTGAAAACCATTTTTATGTCAGAATTATTGCTTGATATTCTTCCTTGGCCATTGAGGAATTAAGGTCGAGGAAGAATACCAAAGGTTTTTCTCTAAGGGAATTTTGGAAAAACAATATTGAACATAGGAAAGATAATGTTTGAAGCATGTCTCTGTAGAATCGATAAATTATTAAGTCATTGCATTGCAAATTATACACCGTCCCTGGCATTATTCTCATATTCGTGCAACTTTTGTTTTTGTTTACGTTTTAGTAATTTTAATTCTATTTCATCGAAAAACAAACTATCAACCAAAACTTTTGTCCAATTGAAATCAATTCATTAAAACTTATTTCGGTATGCAGTCCTTGAGATCGATATTTGGGATAACTCCCTTCTATTACTACATCGGTAAAAATAGTACACTTGCTATTTTTCCGATCACTCCCCCTGAGTTATATGGTTCCTTGAATATGTTCCTTCAGAGTTTTTGGTTGAAATTTCATATGGGAAAAACTTCCCCTGAGTTAGAGCCTTTTCCTGTTTACTTACCATCATATTTAAATTGTCAAAATAATAATGTTTGAGACTTAGTCCTGGTGAATTTTTATTGATCAAAATATTTTACGTTCTTCCCCTTTTTGTCATGAATCAAAAAGCAATAAAACCAAAGAAAAAACATATTATCAGAACATGGAAGCTTTCATTTCAAATAATCAGGATAACACAAAAGCAACTAATAAAAAAACAAACAACAGAAACAAAAACTAAGGTTGTGGAGGAGGAGGAAGTCTTGTGAACAATGCCTCCAGAATATTTTTTATTTGAGTGATGGATTCCACTTACTGACCAATCATATCCTTAAGTTCTGCATTGGTTTCATCTTGTTTGTCCAACCTGTTCTTAACAAATTCATTCTCTTTCTTCAAATCTTCCAGAGTTTTCAACACAAGAGAGGATGAAGTTGTGTCCTCAGAAGAAGTTACCATTTTCTCAAAGCTTGTTGCAGAAGTTTCTTTTGGAGATGTTGCAGCAGCTTTGCCTTTGTCTTCAGAAACAATCATGTCCTGAAGTTCAGAAGAAGAATCCTTTGTTGCTGAGTCATGTGGTTCTATCCAAGGAGTTGAGTCAAGAAGATGGAGAGTTTTCTTCTCCCAACATCTAAGAACTTGTTCTTTGAAGATATTCAGCTTATCACAGAATTTTTGTTGAGCTATGTCATAGTTGAGATCCTCCAGCTTCTTAGATTCAGCATTGAACAATTTTCTGAACTGAATCCATAGATGGTCAGACGTTGCGGGATTTAGATTTTCTGGACAAGCAATCTTCATAGAATTTACCCATTATTTCATTTCTTCTTCAAAGGCGAGCAGTAAAATACCCATATATGATTTGGTTGGTTTAGGTTTGGGTTTTAGCATGGCTATTTTCAGGGAGGATGAAATGAGTTTATCTAAAGCTTCTAGGTCGATGACAGTTCTGAGAGGGTCTTCTGGTTCATTTGTGGGAGTTTGAGTGTTTGGAATTATAATGAAGGTAGGGGATTTTGGTGGTGTGGAATTATAGGAGGAAAGGGAATCTTCTGGGGTAGGTATGTCAAAGATGAGTAGTGGTTGAGAGGAGTTAAAGGGGAGGGTGATGCCAAGGATGGCTGGTGTGGTGAAAGTAGGTGGATTAAGAGTGTTTGATTGAGAAGTTTCAAAGTAGGGTTGGAACTGATCAATATCAAAATGAACTTGTGCAAGTTCTGGTTGGGTTTCAACAAAAGGTGTGGGATTTGGGTCAGAAGGAGGATTTGTGTCAATAGGAATGTCAAAGTCGTCAAGAGTTTGAGGGGAATGATGTTCAGAAGGTTTGGGAGAAGATGGAATGTTTTCAGGTTAAAGAAAGCTGAAGGGTTACCTTTCTGTTTAGCCATTTTTGGTGTCTTCTGAGAAGTTCCTTCAGAAACTTTCCTTTTCTTTTTTTTCTTAATAACAACTTTTGGAGCAGGTTTTCTGAGATCTGCTAGATTTATCTAAAGAGTTGTACCATACTGTTTGCATGCCTACAGATATCTGACGATGACTTCTGGATGAGTGTCTGCTGAGAAAAGAGGAAAATCTTTCAGAGGAATCTTCCTTGTGGTAATCACTTCTCTCGAATAAAGAATTGGGTCCTTCTTGATGTTATCAATGAATTTCATTTTCTTGAGATTCTTGGCATTCAGGGTCTTCCAGCAACTGCTTCCAGATCATCAACTTGTTGAACTTTAATTAGATGTTCAACCAGTTTGTTTTCTGTTAGAATATATGAGATTAGCCATCCCAAGGGTATCCAATCTCTTTTTGTCTTTTCATCTTCTCTAGTTTCCTTGACGTTATTCTTCAGATGATTGAAGAGGCTATGAGCTAGGTTAACTTTCTTGTTGGTTGAAATGAAGTAGAGAAGGTATTGTTGATCAATGTTGATGTAATATGGAGAACTTGTGGGTTTTCTGTGACCGATACAACCCAAAATGATCTTGGCCCAGATTCTCTGACGATCTTTGAGATCCTTGATTTTATTTGAATGTTTCCCATAAGTAAATATCTATCTAGAGATTGTTGTTAGGTCAGAAATTTTCTCCATTTCACTGCACTTAATCCCATTTCCATCAGATTCAACGAGTCTTCGAATAAGATCTTTAGTAATGATGATCTTCTTCCCCATGACATAAGACGTAACCTGATCGTTTGATGCTGTAGCAAAAATCCAGAATTCTTTGACCAATTTAGGGAAAATAGGAGCCATAAGACGATCAAAATACTTCGTCCAGCCTTGAAATTCAACTTCCGTTGTGATATCAAAACCATTCTCCTTCATACTTTCAAAATCCACAAATAGTTCACAGAGAACTTCTAGATTTTCAATTGGAGTGAGTAGAGTCCTGATGGGAGTAACATGAGTTTCTTCAGATGCTTGACTTGCATAAGTTTGAACTTGTTGAGAAGATGAAGAAGCTTGAGCTTGTTTAGAAGATGAGGCCATTGTTCACAAGAAGGTTTTGTAATAGGAAGAATAGGAAACAGAAACGCAGAAAGCAAGAGAAAACAAAGAAAGCAAGAAACGCAAGAAAGGAGTGAAAGTGAGAGGTTTCAATGGATATAAAACATAATTAATGAGAAATTAAAACACAAACAAAATGATTAAAAGCATTAATGATTTATGATAATGGAGATGGTATAAAATATTTTTGAATAGTTACCGATGTGACTAGTGCCTCAACTTTGTCAACTCAGTCGTTTCAGTTTCTAAGAGGACAATTATTGATGTTATGAATTGCATATTTTTTGTCCTTAAATGAAAGGTTCTCAGAGACGAACTTTTAGATCTTTCTGGATAGATTATGATAAAATTCTCCTTCTTACTTCAGAAGAAATATTGGTCAGAAGTTCAAAAGAAAAGAAGTTCTGAGAGTTAAATATATAGAAATAACATATTCATTCTGGACATAATTCCATACTAATGTGTTTCAGAATGAAATTAAACCTATCTTTAGCAAGGGGTTTTGTGAAAACATCAGCCCATTGATGGTCTGTGTCTATAAATTTTAAAGATAAGATTCCCTTCTGAGTATAGTCCCTAATGAAATGATGTTTAATTTCTATATGTTTAGCTCTAGAATGTAAAATAGGATTTTTAGAAAGACAAATAACAGAAGTATTATCACAGAGGATAGAGATGTTACTCTCATAAATATTGAAATCCTCAATTTAATTTTTCATCTAGAGCATATGAGTACTGCATCCAGCTACTGCTATATATATTCAACTTTAGTAGTTGAAAGTGCAATTGTAGATTGTGTAGCGGTAAAATCATGAGTGTAAGCTATTGGTTAACTTAACTCAAAGTAAACAGAGTTGCCACCGTGCTTTTATTTTATTCCAAATGGAAAAGGAAAAAAGAGCGAATAAATCCTAATGAATCAAAAAGCAAAAAGCAAAAAGAATCGGACAGAGAACGGGTAAGGGGATAGGTTACAAATTAGGAAGATTTTAAGCACCCAAAATGTTTGTGGTACTCCACGGGAGCCCTTGTAAATATTTATTGCTTTTGGTTTGAAAAAGGTTTATTTTAAAAGAGATTGAACGATGAGAAGAGAAATGTTTTTTTGAAGACTTTTGTGTTTGAAGAGACGTTTGTCTCATGCCTACATACCCACAAAGGGCAATGCGAGACCAAAACCTCATAGTTCGTGGTACAAATAGTGAAAAAGCAATGTGTTGAATTGATTTTAAAATGTAAAGATAAGTCGTCATTCTTTACCGAATAATTCCGCTAAAAAGAATGAATCATATCTAAACATATGGAAAATAATGGTTAAAAAGAAAAGTGCACGAGGGCATAAAAACAATTGAATGAGTTTTGCAGCTTTAAAGTATTTTGGTAAAAAGTATCGATATGCTTATGTGGTTTAGCATTTATTAAGAAATGAAATTGAAAAAGTAAAACTGCTTGACCTAAGTCAAGGTTTGATTATGAAAACTTTTTGAGGTTTGAAAACAAAGAAGATTTTGAAAATAGGAAGAAGCTTTGAAAATTTAAGAAGGGGAGGAGATGAAGGGACTATCCTAAGACTTAAAGTAAAAGTTAAGGGAAGAGCGATCAAATTGTATGGTGAACATTCTTCGAAGCAATAGGACCTTATATTCATAAACAAGTGGACCGAATCAAGGCCAAGGTCTTCAATCCATAATAAATTGAGCAAATGGAATGATCCTAAAATCTAAGTCCAAAACTCCAAGTCCAATGCTAAGGATAGTGGCCATAGTCCAAGATTAAAGTCACAAGTTTTTTAGATGTTTAATCCTTTATTAATATTTTTGTGTCCAAATGGACAAAGGAAAAAACACAAGAATAATATGAATATAAACATAAAAAATATGATGAATGATATAGTATAATAAGAGCATAATAAAAGAGATAAGGAGCAAGAGATTAAAATAAAGAGGATAAAGTGAGAGAAGGAATTAAAATGTTAGTATATTAATAGTATAATAATATTTACATAATAATGGTATGGTGAACTTAATAAACCACAACAAAAAAGAGTAACCAAAATCGAAAGGCAATCGGATCCGCTCAGTATCTTACACTATAGTGATCAATCAAGGAAAATAGAATCGAATTCAATGAAGTTTGAAAGGAGATTGGGAGACCCAAAGCACCTACGCATCAAACATTCATAAGTCTTGATTCTTAATGCAAAATGATCAACCACTTCGGGATTACGCAACCAACAAGAGGTCCGGTCCACGAAAGTGCAAGTATCCAATTAGATTTTTATTCCGAATTCAGGACAAGTTTAGGTCTATGTTAAGCAATCGCCGAGTAATTTACGAAGTAATTACCCTACAAATGAGGCCGGACACCACCAATTAAGGTGAACAATATTTGTGATAATACATGTTAGAGAGATGATATGATGGACCATCCTCCGAAAACATGTCGCACGAAAAGAAAAAAGTGGTAACGGTCTAATATTAATCAAGATTTCACATTGATTTATCAAATGCAACCTATCACGATCCTAAAGTATGGAGAATGATCCAAATGATCATGCATCCATAGGTTTGAAATAATGAAGATTAAACATCTTCGAAAATCAATAATCATCGAATCGGAGATCTCATCGACCAAAAAGAAAAATAGATGAAGGAAATATGGATCTAAAATTTTTAGAAATCAAAATTTGTCTTAAAAAAATGAAAACAAAATTTATTAAAACCATAAAACAAAATAAATAAAAAATTGGTAAGGGTGTTGCGCAACATTAAGGGAGTGTAGTAAGTAGAGTGATCCAAAATGACTTGGCCCAAGCCATTTTATAAAAACAAATGTTAAAAAAAACAAATTATGAAACGAAAAAAAAACTGAAGCATCTTCTTCTTCCTTTTTGTGATGGCGGTACAGTTCATGGAGGAGGAAAAAAATTCGGAGCTCCGCCGAATCGGAACGGCGGAGCTCCGTTGGTGTCCCGTTTCAACCGTGAGGCTGAGTAGAGTTCAAATATATGGTTTATTTCTCCGGTCGGTTCACGAATCAAACAAATCAGAGCTTCGAAGTTTCATCGGAAAAAAACTTCACTACCTTCAACAATGGTGAGAACCTCTTAAATTCTTCCTCTCTTCTTCTTGAATGATATTCGAGTGTTGTTGTTGTATAGTGATGATTCGGATTGATGAATTGCTTTGGATTCTTGAATTGATGAATTTGGTTCAAATTGATAGAATTATGAAAGAGAATGGTGTTTGTCTGTGCAGGAATTTGAGAGAATTTTGAGAGGTTGTTCAAGCTTGGATTTGAAGGAGAGAGGTCCTGAATTTATAGAAAAATTGAAGGATTTGAATGTTGCGTTTTGAACTGTTTGTGATGCGTTTTGCAGGTATGTGCAGCGTGCGTGTATGTAGAAATCATGATGGCTGTGAAGTTTGGAAAAGTTGAAGTCACGTGCGGCTTGAAGCTGGTAAACGTTGGCTTGAGTTAATCTTGTGGGCCAGAATGAAGTGTGTTTTAGTGCATGACAGATAGATGCGTTTTGGCTGATGTGAGAAAGGCGTGTAGCTTGCGTTTTGCTTTAATTTGTTGTGCGTTTCATCCCTCTTTGGATGGGCTTGTGACAAGAGATGGCTTAGAGTGATGGCTTCTTGTAGTAGCTGAACGTGCATTTCGTTCCTACTGTGTTGCATTTTGGAACTGCTTTTATCCACCTCATGCTTGCTGAATTTTTTCTTGTATTTCCTTCACATATTGTACTCTTTTTCTTGCTATGTATCCTCTTATTTTTTTGCACTGGTAAATTTGAAAAAAAATATTATATCACGGGCTTAAAAAAATGTTATGGACTTAAGGGTGAATATATAGAAAAAATGGAACTTAAATTGTGGTATTTAGAAATTTGATGGATATTGAATCGGTTAAAAAATGATAATTGGACATGGACTTCAAAAGATGGATATTCAATCTCGACTTTAATCTAAAGTCAATCTCAAAGACTTTCACGAAACATCTGATGACTAAAACCACTCCCAAACCCTTGAATAATTCGCAACCGAAACAACTACCAACTTTGATTTTCAATTCTCACGCCTTGAATTACCACCACCAAAATCCTCTGATGCCTCAAACTGAATGACACTCAATCTTAACTTGTTCAGACAAATCTTTGAATCTCTGATACATCTCAAATCAATTTTAATTTGTATGAGTTAATCCATGGGAAAATAAATCCACAGACGAACCATTAATGGACTGATGCACCCAGATGAACCTGACTTCCTGAACCAATCCTCATATGAACCACTTTCAGCATACGACAACTTGAACCTTGAACACGCACTGTCTGATAAAAAACCACTTGCATAAATAACTTGCAGTTGAAACAATTTTTTTATAGTTTGACCACGATTAGGTCAAACTTCCCTCTGAATCGGATCATAACTGAACAACCACATCTGGATTGGAAATAACTTCCTTGTCTTTGAAAACCTGCACACGGAGAAGAAGAAGAAGAAGAAGAAGAAGAAGAAGAAGCAAACTACATCATATTTTTGTATTTTGGTTAGAGATTAGTAAATATAAGCAGATAAAAGCAAGTAAAAGCACGATGCTTCCCTGTGAGACATAAACCTGCAACCGCAAAGGATAAACGAACCAATGTGTGATCTTATTTGTATGCAAGATGCAGATGAGATAAGAAAAATCTTAGGATCAAAAATTAGGGTATGACAGATGCCCCTATTTAAGTTTCTTAAATCCATAGATATGAATATTGACATCTTCATTTCGACAAGATGGAAGATACTTAAATATCAAAAAACCCAATTTTGGCCCTAAGAGGCCAAAACAAATGGAGTGGAATGAAATTAAATGAAACGAACGATATGAAATGAAATGATATGAAAATGTTATGAAAGCATATGAAAATGTCATGAAAATTTTATGAACGCATATGAAATGCAGAGAAATTTGTAAGGAGCAAAACGACACATGAATAAACGTTGGGGATAAGGAGAATAGAACTCTGATGGGGAAAAAAAGCACACGACAACTGGAGACAACAACATGGCTCAGTTGAGGCAAATAATGGCCAAGAGTGGCATTGGACAGAAGAAGTCACAACATCCAATAGTAGATTTGAATGGGGTGAGAATAAATTACGGAAAATTCATTAGAAGCATCCAAGAATGACATCAATGACATTACTGGGAATATGCGAGAGTGGCATCGTATAAAAAGAGAATCATAACATTCAACAATGGCCTTTAATGAAATGAGAAAAGTTCTGGAAAGTACATAAAAAACAATGATGATTCCAATATGAACATCCGACAGTAGCCTCAGAGAGAAGAAAATCACAACATTCAACAGTTTCCTTGAACGAAGTGAGAAAAGTTCCGGAAAGTACATCAAACAATGATGACTCCACTATGGACACCTGATAGTAGCCTCAGATGTGAATCACAACATTCAACAGTTGCCTTGAATGAAAGAGAAACACAACATCCAACAGTAGCCTTGGATAAAAGATAATCACAACATCCAATAGTAGCCTTGAATGAAGTGAGGAAATGTCCCAGAAGGTACATCAAACAATGATGACTCCACTATGGACACCCAATAGTAGCCTCGGAGAAAAAAAGATCACAATATTCAACAGTTTCCTTGAACGAAGTGAGAAAAGTCCCAGAAGGTACATCAAACAATGATGACTCCACTATGGACACCCAACAGTAGCCTCAGAGAGAAAAAGATCACAACATTCAACAGTTGCCTTGAACGAAGTTAGAAAAGTACCAGAAAGTTCATCAACACAATGATAACCCCGTTATGGACATCTGACACTAGCCTTGGAATGGAAAAAAATCACGACATTCAACAGTTGCCTTGAATGAAGTGGAGAAAGTCCCGGAAAGTACATCAAACAATGATGACTTCACCGTGGACATCCGACAGTAGCCTCGGATAAAAGGTGTAATATCTAAGAAAAACATCTAGTAAGAAAAGATTCTGGAGAGAGATCAAAGCAAGATATATCTGGACAAACATCAGATAAACACAAAAAAGTTCCGGGAAAATATCAGAACAAAGGATACCACATATCTGAAACAACATCAGATAAAGGTTTAACATATCTGGAACAACATCAAATAGAGGTGAAAGTTCCAGGAAAACATCAGAACAAACAAGGATATCTGGAATAATATCGGGTAAAGGTTTAACATATCTGGAACAACATCAGATAAAGGTTTAACATATCTGAAACAACATCAAATAAAGGTGAATGTTCTGGGAAAACATCAGAACAAACAAGAATATCTGGAATAACATCGGGTAAACGTTTAACATATCTAGAATAACATCAGATAAAGGCTTAACATATCTGGAACAACATCAGATAGAGGTTCAACATATCTGGAACAACATTAGATAAAGGTTAAAGTTCTGGGAAAACATCAGAACAAACACAAAAAGGTTCCGAGAAAACATCAGAACAAAGGATACCACATATCTGAAACAACATTAGATAGAGGTTCAACATATCTGGAACAACATCAGATAAAGGTTTAACATATCTGGAACAACATCAGATAGAGGTGAAAGTTATGGGAAAACATCAGAACAAACAAGAATATCTGGAATAACATTGGGTAAGAAAAGACAGACAAATATTTTTATAGGTTCCAAGTAAGTTGGACTTTGATCACAAGGTAAGAAGTTGAAAACAACAATACCTCGAGAAATGCATATGAGGACTAAAACACTCATGATGTGAAAAAACATAAAAATGGGGACTAAAACACCCAAGATGCATACATAAATGAAAATGGGGACTAAAACACCCAAAGAAATAATATGATAGAAAATGCTGACAACCAGTTTAGACTCTTAGGGGAGTGGAACGATGGAAGACTGATTCCTCAACATGGAGATCACTTCCATTCAACTTGGAGATTAGAGATGCTAATATTGAACAAATCTCTGTCACACTAGTAAAATGTATCAAGTTGAAAATCTTTTGAGAAAAGTCATGCAAAGCTGCTTGGGGATTCTTGAAGAAAGTTGCCCCTAATTCAATGACTGATGAGAGTAAACTGATGATGAATTCAGTTCTTGACTACTGTCGGAGAAAATTGATCAAATATTTGAAATGACTGTTGAGAAAATAAATTGATTATGGCTTCAGTTCCTGAAATGATTGTTGATAGATGAACCCAGTATGAATCTTGCAAAAGATCTTCTGATTAACCAAATCTGAGAATAACTTGCACTGAGCAACAAATCTTGGACCATAAGATCTAGAAGGAACTTTCCCCTGATAAGATCACTGACCAAGTTTCTTAACTGCTTGAAAATTCCTTGATGAGGAAAGTTTATTTGCAAATAAAAAGTGTTTGTACAAACTTGGTAATTTTAATGCAAAGTTCATGCAAAGTTTGAAATCAAAATTCATTTTTGGAAAGAAATTTATTGATGTAAAGTAAATGAAAACATTGTCAAAACACGGCAGTTGAGACAAAATGAAAGATAAAGCAATAGTTAAGAAACAAATGATTGGTAACAAACTTGGGAGTCCGTTTACGCAACCTTGCTGTAGTATGCTTTTCAAAAGAAACCTGGATTCAATTAGGACTTTTGAAGGTTGTAACGTGGTCTGGTTCACGGTTTATGAAACAAAGGATATAGGCTCAAAGTTTATTTGTACCCGACCCAACTTCGTGATGAACTCCAATCCTACATTCAATTAATTCAGCATATGCATTCAAGTTCCAAGACATTTGGGATTGCACAGATGAAGATGGTTTATAAGCCAAGGATTTTGAGATAGCAGTCACCTCTCTCCCTTTTATTATTTCTGGTGAGGACTTTGGTCCACTCATCTTGTTTTTTTTGAGGATTTTGAGGACCTCTTGATTGATCTTTCCTTTATTATCCCTAACTTTTGCCTGAACTATGTCATTTGAACTTACAGTCAGCAGGATGCCCTAGTTTTTGCCTAAGTCTCTTTCATGAGTTTTGACTTAGCGGACTTTGATTTTCTTCATCATTTTTTTTCAATATCATTTTTTGAAAGATAATGACTGCATGGCTTAATGATTACGATGAACCATCATTGGCGTTTGAGTTGAAAGACATCTTCGACACTTCTTTATTGTGTACGAAGGAAAGCTTGAGATTGCAACCTTATTGAAAGGTGTTTTGAATGATTCTCTTGTACTTGAATGCACATTTGAATTAATTGAGAACTACCTATCCCAGGTTAAAATTGAGGGTTTTTTCGAATAGAAAGAAACTCCAACTTCAAGGCTTAAAGGGGTTGACAAGGGATTAACTTCCTTATTTCTCCAGTGTTTAGGATTTAAAACAATGCATGTATATCATCAGCCAAGTCTTAATCAAAAGCATACCAATAACAACTATGGGTTTTTCGTTTTCATCATTCTCCCTCCAATCATTGTAAAATCTTGAGAAAGAAAAAAATGAACTTGATATATAAAGCATAAAGATGCAAACAGTAAATGAAATTAAATCAAGACAAAGCAATGCTCATTTTATTAAAATCAACATGAAAGTACAAGCAAAATTTAAAAGAAAACAAGTCAATACAATTGAAGAAAATTGCAAACATAAAGAAACAATGGCCTAGTGATCCATCAGCAACAAGGATAAGTTGTCTCGTCTAATATTTTGGCCTTGAAGACAATTTGACTGTTGAAGTCGTATGAAGATTCACTTCTCATGCTTCGGCAAAGGATTGCTGACAACATTAGGATTTATGTCATGAAAGGAAAGGATGTTGTTCCTGATAAGTTCTTTCACTTTAGCCTTCAGTGCAAAGTAGTGTTCCAAGTCGTGTCCAGTTCCACCTAGATGAAACTCACAATGAAGATCCAATCTATAGTTAGTTGGAAGAGGATCTGGAACAGGAGGAGGAGGCTTAATAGTAATTATACCATTCTTAATCAAAGAAGGATACAACTCAGTGTAAGTCATCGGGATAGGATCATAATTTGTCCTATTGTGATACTTATTTGGTATAGCAGTAGGAAGAGGAGCCTGAGCTTGAGCTTAAGCTAGTTGAGCTTTGACAACAGGAGCAACTTCAGCTATGTATGGTTGAATATATCTTAGCAAATTTTTCCTGCATAGTCTTAGTAAATTCTTTGCCCAGAGAGCTTTTAGTAGATCCAAAAATTATATCATCTACGTAAATTTGAGAGATCAGAATATTGTTTTTAAATGTAATACAGAAAAGAGTTGTGTCCACCTTCCCTCTGGTAAAGTTATTTTCTAAGAGAAAGTTATGTAGTCTTTCATACCAAGCTCTGGGAGTTTGTTTTAGACCATATAACGATTCCTTAAGTTTATAAAAATGTTCTGGATGTTTTGTGTTTTAAAATCCAAAAGGTTGATGCACATAAACTTATTCATCAATGTAACTATTTAAGAATGCACTTTTGACATCCATCTGATAAAAAGTGATGTTATTATTCATAGCAAAAGAAATTAAAAGTCTGATAGATTCTAACCTTGCGACTGGTGCAAAGGTTTATGTATAATTTATTCCTTATTATTGACTATAACCTTGTGCAACTAGTCGTGCTTTGTTTCTGAAAACTTCTCCTTGTTCACTCAACTTGTTTCTGAAAACCCATTTGGTTCCAATGATGTTGAATCCTTTGGGTTTAGAAACGAGATCTCATACATCATTTTTGGTGAATTTGTTTAGTTTTTCTTGCATTGCAAGTACTCTAATCATTTTTTGACAATGCTTTGTCAATGGAAGTGGTTTCAATTAGAGACACTAATCCCATTAGGGATTCTTTAGAGTTTTTGAATGAAGATCTTGTTCTGATTGGATCATCTTTCTTTCCTAGAATTTTATCTTCTGGATGAGCTAGTATGCTTTTGGATTGTCTCTTATGAATGGGTTCTTTAGAATTTGTTGTGGTAATTGTGTTGTCTTTTTCTGTTGATGGTTTTTATTCTAATGTTCTAGTTTCTATACCTGTAATTTGAACTTCTATATATGCAAGAGATTCATTCTGCTTTGTCCTTTGGAGGCCAAGCTTATCATCAAATCTGGCACAAATAGATTCCACCATAATATGTGTTTCTGTGTTATATACTTTGTATCCTTTCGAACGTTTAGAGTATCCAAACATGAAACATTTGTGTGCCTTATAATCAAACTTGTTCAGAGGATCATTTTTGTTTAGAATAAAACAAGTACATCCAAAAGGATGGAAATAAGAAATGTTGGGCTTTTTGTCCTTCCACAATTCATATGGAGTCTTCTCCAGAATAGGTCTTATATAGATTCTATTATGAATATAACACGTTGTATTAACTTCTTCTTCCCAAAAGTGTTTAGCCATGTTAGTCTCATTGATCATGGTTCTGGCCATCTCTTGAAAAGTTCTACTCTTTCATTCTACAACTCCATTTTGTTGTAGAGTTCTATGACAAGCGAATTCATGAGAGATGCCATTTTCATTAAACAAAATAGTTCCAATTTTTTGTTTTCAAATTCCCCACCATGATTACTTCTAAATTTTACAATTTTAAACTCTTTTTCATTTTGAACTTGTTTGCATAAGGTAAAAATACAGAGATTGACTCGTCCTTGTGTTTAAGGAACTTTACCCATGTCCATCTGCTATAGTCATCTATGATCACTAATACATACTTCTTACCACTAATTGAAGCAATTTTCAATGGTCTAAATTGATCTATGTGCAGAAGTTCTAATGGTCTGGATGTAGAAACAACATTTTTTTATTTAAAAGATGGTTTAGCAAACTTGACTTTCTGACATGCTTCACACAGAGCATCTGAGCTGAACTTCAGACTAGGAAGTCCTCTGACCAAATTGAGTTTATTAATCTGAGATAATCTTCTCATAATAACATGCCCCAATCTTCTGTGCCAGACCCATTGCTCGTTGTTAACAGACATAAGGCATTTCACATTCTGACTTTTTAGTTCAGAAATTTTTATTTTGTAAATGTTGTTCTTTCTCTTTCCATTTAAAAGGATAGTCCCATCTTTTTTACTAACAGCTTTGTAGAACTTTTGATTAATGATTATATCATAACCGTTATCACTCAATTAACTTAATGATAACAAGTTATGCATTAATTCATCTACTTACAGAACATTAGAAATAGAGGGAAGAGTACTGTTACCAATGGTTCCATAGCCAATAATTTTTCCTTTTTGGTTACCTCCAAAACCTATGTAGCCTCTAGCTTTAAGCTCAAGACTTTAGAATATATGCTTTCTTAATGTCATGTGCAGCGAGCATCCAGAGTCCAGGTACCAAGATTGGTGTTTCAATCTTGTTGTTAAAGACATCTGCAACATAGAGGTTTTATCTTTGGGTACCCATATTTTTCTGGGTCCTTGTTTGTTAGAGTTTACATTATTTTGATTGAGTTTAGATTTCTCAATAGAATTTGTAGAATAAGATGATTCACTAGTGTATTTTAAATCATGTTTGTGTCCATATGTGATGTGAGAGTTTAAAGGTGTGTACTTTATGACCATATCATCAACTTGTTTAGATTGACGTGGTGTTTCTCCTATAGGTTTTTACATATCTTATGCCTCTTCTACCATTTCTGCTAACTCCATGGATCATTGAAGCAATTTTGCTTCTATTTATGTTTTTAGCTAGAAAATTTTGAAAATTGTGATCATACTGTTGTATAATGCTATCAGAGCTAGGTAGAACTTCTGAGTCAGACATTTTTTGAGCTTTATGTTTTTCATAAGAGTTTTCCAGTTTTGAAATAATTTCTTTTAGCTCAGAGTTTTTTACTTTTAGTTTCTAGTTTCTTCAGATTCAGATACTAGACCATGTTTCAGGTTTTTGTATTTGAATTGAAGTTTCTGATATTTTTCAAAAATTTATGAGAAACTATCTTCTAATTGAGATATAGATATTTTAGAGAATACCTCTTCTATTTTTGAGTCTGATCCAGATTCTGATGATTTGGTATCATCTGATATGTTGACCATTAAAGCGATGCTAGCATGTTCATCTTCTGATTCAGATTCAGCTTCAGAAGATTCTGAGTCATCCCAAGTAGCCATGAAACGTTTCTTCTTGTCTTTGTTAAATTTCTTCTTAGGCTTTTCTTTCTACAGTTTTGGACAATCACTTTTGTAATGTCTAGGTTCCTTGCGTTCATAGCACACTACTTCTTTGCTTATTGACTTCTTGTAACAAGAGGATGATTAAGAGTGATTGCTTGATCTTCTACGGTTTCTGATCGTACCTGGAGATCAGGATCCGATGTGGTCACGTCGAACGTGGATGAGCACAGATGATGATGGAGGAAAGATGAGGGTATACCTGCAAAGGCACTCTGATACTAAAGTCAGAGAGCGAGCAACGAGTGAGCAAGTACTATATTTTTGGGTCCAGATTTGAATACCTGACCCTCTCAAATGAAAGGGTTTATATATTGGTCCAAGTGGGTGTTTATTGGCCCAAATTGTTGGGCGCGGATCACGGATCCCGCAATAATCGACGGTGATTAGGAACTAGCCATTGGGGCAAGAAAGAGTCTGCTTGACAGGTCCCTCGCTCGGCATTGAATTCATCCGACCTAGGGCAAGTCGACTAGTTGATTTCGGGGCTCCAAGCATAGTTGGGTTTTTTGGGCCGTTGGGCCGCGAGATAGATATGGCCCAATTCTGAGGGTTGGGCCAGTCCGGAATAGGAGCCCCCCAATTCGTTGCTTTCGGTCAAGGAAATGATGACTTAAAGGTAGCTCGGTGCTCGGAAATATTTGAGAATGTCGGGGGATTGACCATCCGAGAATCATGTCAATAGGCCAGCGCAGAGGAACTGGAAACGAAAAGGTGGCGTATTTTGGGATTTGTGCCAATTTAATGCTCTGAAGGCTAGCATAGGGCCTAGCGCGTAGGCTTTTATTTCCTAGGGATAGGGGTCACGTTTTAGTGCACGTGCCATTTTCCCTATAAATAGTAATGTTGTCCCACAGAGGGAACATTTCGCTTCGTCTTCTACCTCCCTTCACTGCTCGTGCAATTGTCTTCCGTTCACCGTTGTCGATCACCGCAAACCATCATCGATCACCGTACTTCTCAAGTCATTTTTCTGCAATGGCGTCTCAAGGCCAAGGTTAGACCTCTATTCTGGATTTTTTAGACTTAGTTTTTAAGAAGTAGTGATGCATGCGGCTTAGGACTTGTTTTTATCGGTAGATTAGAGTAATGTGTAGATTTTAGGTTTTGGTAATAGTTGTATTGTTGCCTACTATGAACATGGTTCACGGTGGGCGGTGGTCGAGCTCATCATTCGACTAAGGTTAGGGTTTTGAGACGAGCTCGCGTCCATAGTGAACCACATGTGTTAATAATCCCCGCTGAATGTTGATCGTCTGTCTTGGACGTCGGTCGCTAAAGGGATTAATGATTGGGACCCTGTTTTCGGGCCGTTACGCGCCCTTTCACTTGATAGGTAGTGGAAGGGTGGATTTGATATTATGATTGAATTCACTCACGCCTTTCATGTGCTTTTCAGGTGAAAATGTGCTCGTCGATCCCTTCGACATATCTTCGGAAGAGAGTTTATCGGAGGATTCGCGCTCCTCGGTGACCGTCTCATCTGGTTTCGAGAGTTCTTCGGGAGATTCAGAGGCCACCGAAGCAAATGACGCTAGGATAGCTTCTGGTGACGAGGTTGGCGCCCTCGAGGTTACGCAAGAAGAAGAGAGGGTGCTGGCGCTCAATGAATGGGTCGTTGAAGATTTGTTGGACAAGGTCTCGTCCTACGCCCGATCGCGTGCGGATCCTCTGCCAGTAGTGGGGGATCCCGATCACTGGAGAGTGATCTGCCCGAGCGACGATGATCGGATTTTCTCGGAGTTCGGCGGAAGAAAGTTCTCGATATACGAATATGCTATCATGACCCTGGGGATCAGGATGCCCTTTAGTAACCTGTTTTGCTCGGTGCTTGGTTATCTGGGGGTAGCGCCCTCGTAACTGCACCCTAACTCCTATGCTTTCATGAGGGCATTTGAGATGACGTGCGCGCACCTGGGGGCGGGGGCTACTCTCCCCTTATTCTTCCGGCTGTTCTCTCTGCAACGCCAGGTGGGGCATGTATCTGCTTGAAAAGGGTTCGTATCTTTCAAGCAACTGGCCAAAATTTTTAAGGCGCATTCAGAGTCTATCTGGTCGTTTAAAGGTGACTATATTCTGATCGAGCCAATGACTAAAGGAGCGACCAGGTCGATCAGTTTCATGGGGAACGATATTGATGAGAATGACGTGCCCCGGTTGGACGCTGAAGGTCGGCCGATTCATAGGAGGAGCTGGAGGTTCCCCTTCTCTTAGGAGTACAGTCACTACGGGCGACCAGTGTGTGACTTTGTCCAAGTAAGGGATAATCTTGGAGAGGATGATGTGACCAGCTTCGAAGAATTCCGCATGTTGGTATCGTCCTTCACTTCGATCCCTATGGTTGACGGGGAGGGGAAGGTGATGCTGGCCTCTGATGGAGGGGAAGCTGTGGAACGTCCACTGATTGACGTCACAACCCTCTTGGCCTGCAAAAGCGGGCAAGAAGTGTCCAACTTGTTTGGTATTTCTTGCTTTATCTATATTGTTTGTTTGTTTGTTGTGATTCCATGTTCGTGGTCGATCTGACCCTTGTTTACTTTGTTTTGAAGGCTCGATGAAATCTTTGGAAAAGATCCAGGAAAGACTGATGCAAGGAAACAAACGAAAGGCTAAGGTTATCCAAACCCGACTGGTAGTAAATGATAGGAGTGGCTCTGGCTTGGGTCCTATCGCTCGAGGATCTCTGGGCGTGACATCAGGTTCAGCCCTCAAGAACTACAAAGATGGAGCGGTCGTAACGAATTTGATGACCAACGCCCCTGCAAAACCGAAGCATCCTTTGCCTCTGTGTTTCGTGCAATAGAACTTTTTTGAACGCACATCTTTGGAGGTTGATCGGGAAGATTCGCTATATCTCGAGCAAATGGACCGCCCCAGTCGAAGGTTGTCCTTGGCGCAGGATGCTAGCGCAGTGACGAGGGTGATGTTGATGGCGTCCATGTTTGTCGAGGGGAGTTTTGGGAAGGAGCTCGAAATCACCCGCTTGAAGACTCTCTTGGCTACTTCAGAAGAAAATGCAAAGAAGGCCATCAAGGATGTTGAGGCTGCGACCACAGAGTTGGCGGTGCGGGCGGACGTGATTGCTAAGCTGGAGGTAGACAAAAAGAAGGTCGTCGATCAAAATAGGAAGATGAGAGACACCTTCTTCCCCAAGGATGATGAAGACGAGGACACCAAGGGGTTGATGAGTCAGACGAATTTCCTCGCGCGACTGGATCAGGATCTCGAGGATCTGAGGGACTCGACTAAGTTGAGTTTCCAGAATGGTATAGACCAGATTAAGGCCCTCCATCCCGAGCTGAACCTCGATACCGATCAGATCCGCTACTTGTATAAAGTCGAAGATGGTCAGGTAGTGGTCCCTGATTACATGATCATGGAAGATTCTCAACCTGGGGAGTCCGAGCATCCGATCCAGCCAGCCGTCCAGCAACTTCCAAACGAAAACCAGCCTGGGGTGCAAGAGGGAGAGGGTAATTAGGTTGGTATGCGAGCCTAAATTACTTGTAATTTAAAGTCTTTGTTTGGGGACGTGGTCCCCTTTTCATTTAATCTCGAACAAGTCTACCTTTAGGGGTCGCAACTTTTTAATTAACATTTCCAGCCTTGGTGGTCGTTTTACGATTTATGCAGTGTTTTCAGTTATATGTATGATTGCTCGTCCGTCGGAGGACTTTCATTTTAAACGTTTATTTTTTGTTAAGTTTTTTGCGCTCATTTGGTGCGAGGAATGTGATGTAATGGTTGATAAGGGGGAGAATGCTCGTAGGGGGTGTGATCCATCGGTTTGGGGGACCGATCAGATGTATAGAGGTTGATCTTGGGTCGGCATCCGGGCCAAGTTTGTGGCTTGGATATCCGTGGCTTGAACGTCCCATCACGAGCTGGGGTTCCGCCTGGTCGTGGTACTTAGGCGACGTCGGGATCGTTTGAGTACTCGTTTGTGCGATAGTTACTTTCCTCGTCATGACGAGGAGGTTCTGTTGGTCAAACATTTTGGACTGCAGTGCTTGTACCTGGGCATGCAGGTTTGGCCAGGCCTTTCGCCCTTCGTAGGGGGTAAGGCAACCTTCATACTAGCTGTAGTATTGTTTAAGTTTCTCGGCATTCCATGGTCGTGCGAGCTCTTCCCCTTGAAGATTTTCTAGGTAGTAGGCTCTGTTTTCGGTCTTTACTCGGACGCGATACGGGCCTTCCCAGTTTGGTTCTAGCTTCCCTTCTCGGGAGTCTTTGTGGTTTTATCTAAATACAAGGCTCCCGACTTCGAACGCACGTTTAATAACTTTTGCGTTGTGTCGAGCTGCGATTTTTTGTTTGAGCGTGGCTTCTCGAAGAGCTGTTCCTGATCGGATTTCTTCAACCAAGTCGAGCTCCTCTCTTAGCGTTTTCGAGTTAGTATCCCGGTCCATGGGTGATTCTGTGCGCATGGACGGTATGTGCATCTCTATGGGGATGACAGCTTCGGTTCCGTATGCCAGTCGGAACGGAGATTCTTTGGTCTCCGAATGAGGTGTGGTCATGTACGCCCAAAGGACGCTGTATAGCTCTTCGACCCAACGTTTTTTTGGGTTCGTCCAATCTCCTCTTGAGGCCTCTCAAGATTACCCTGTTAGCAGCTTCAGCTCTCCCGTTAATCTAGGGATGTTCGACAGAAGCGAAGTGTTGTTTGGTTCCAACTGAGGACACGAATTCTTGAAAAAGTTTGTCGGTGAACTATTTTCCGTTGTCCGTCACGATGGCGAGTGGTATTCCGAATCGAGCAAGAATGTTTTGTTTGAAGAAGCGTAGGATGTTTAGCGCGGTGATTTTGGCTAAGGCCTCCGCTTCGATCCATTTGGTGAAATAGTCGACACCCACAATGAGATATTTGTTTTGGCTAGTGCCGACGACGAAGGGTCCTAAGATGTCCATTCCCCACCAGGCGAACGGCCACGGGGACGACAGTGACTTTAATTCGGTAAAGGGCGCTATGTGTATGTCTCCATGTCGTTGGCATTTGTCACATTTTTTAACGTGTTCCTTCGTATCGTCCTGCATCGTCGGCTAATAGTATCTTGCTCGTAGAATCTAGTGGGTAAGTGATCTCCCTCAGGGGTGTTACACGTTGATCCCTTCGTGGACTTCCCTCAGCATGTGTGGGAATTTTTCCTCCTCGACGCATTTGAGGAGCGGTATGGAGAAGCCTCGACGATACATATTCCCTCCGACCATCGTGTACGAGCATGATCTACACCATACGGTGCTGGCCGTTTTCGGGTCTGTTGGCAACTCGTCTTTGGTCAAATAATTGAATACTGGGGTTATCCAATAGTTAGCGTCGCCTATGACGTTGATGTCCATTGGCGTTGATGTTTTTCCAATGCTGGGTTGAAGGAGTATCTCTTGTATGACGGATTTGTTGCACCCTTTCTTCTTGGTGCTCGCCAGTTTGGACAATATATCAGCTCGGATGTTGTTTTCGCGCGGGACGTACTTGACTTCTACGGACGTGAATCGTTTTAGTTTTTCTTTGACCAAGGCTAAGTATTCGGCCATGCTATCGTTCTTGGCTTGAAAGTCGCCTCGTACGTGGTTAGCGAACAACTGTGAGTCCGTGCATATTATAATTTCTTCTACTCCTAGGTCATCTGCAAGGCGTAAACCGGCCAAGAAAGCTTCGTACTCTGCTTGATTATTGGATGTGGGGAAAGACAAGGTTAAGGATGCTTTGATGAGTGTCCCTTCCTCGTTCTCCAGTATCACCCCAGCCCCGCTGCCTGACGAGCTAGACGCTCCATCAACGAAGATGGTCCATTTAGATGGAGATGTTGCGATTTGCTCGGTGAAGGTAAGTTCTTCTACGAAGTCGGCCAGAGCCTGAGCCTTGAGGGTTTGCCGTCCTTCGAATTTAATGTCGAACTCGGATAATTCCAATGATCATTTTAGCATCCGTCCGGCCATGTCTGACCGTCCGAGCATCTGTCTGATGGGTTGGTCTGTCCTGACGACGATAGTATGGGCCAATAAGTAGTGTCGCATCCTCCTCGTTGCGAAGAGTAGGGCTAGAGCTACTTTTTCGATTTGTAAGTACCTGAGCTCGGGGCCGTTCAATTCCTTTATCGTGAAGTATATGGCTTTCTACCCCTTGGGGAGCTCTCGAATAAGGGTCGCGTTGACTGCCTCGTTCGCTACGGCGAGGTAAAGGTATAGTATTTCACCTTCGTTGGGCCTGGAGAGTACTGGCAGTTCGGATAGTGCTTTTTTCAAGTGAGCCAAGGCTTATTCACATTCGTCAGTCCATTCGAAAGCTGATTCTTTGCGGAGGAGCTTGTAGAACGAGAGCGCGTGTTGGGCGGATTTAGCCACAAATCGAGCGAGAGGCGAGGACTCCGTTTAACGATTGTATGGATTTTGTAGAGTTTGGGGTAGGTATCTCTGTAAACGCTCCACATTTATTCGGGTTGGATTCGATTCCTCGCTCGGTTAAATAAAACCCAAGGAATTTACCTGCTCGAACTCCGAATGTACATTTTTCAGGGTTGAAATGCATCTTGCATTTTCGAGCTTGGTCGAATACCTTTCGTAGGTGGGAAGCGTGATCCGTTTCTTCCTGAGATTTGACTATCATGTCGTGCATGTACACTTCGAGCATATCCCCAATTTCAGCTCGGAAAACTTTGTTCATCATGCGTTGATAAGTGGAGCCCGCATTTTTTAGACCGAAGGGCATAACGTTGTAGTAGTAGTTGTCTGATTCGGTCATGAAGGCAGGGTGTTTTTTGTCGGCCACAACAATGGGAATTTGATTATATCCTGAATAAGCGTCCATAAATGATAGTAGTTTGAAACCGTCCGAGTTGTCGACCAATTTATCAATATTTGGAAAAGGGTAAGCATCCTTCGGGCAAGCCCGGTAAAGGTCGGTATAATCAACGCACATTCGCCACTTTCCATTAGATTTTTTCACAAGTACAACATTGGAAAGCTAGGTGGTGTACCTAGCCTCCGTTATAATTTTTGCCTCTAGGAGGTTTTCTACAGCTTTTTCGGCCGCTTTAGTTTTTTCGGTCGACTATTTTCTCCTCCGTTGGGCGACGGCCTTGTGATTTGGGTCGATGGATAGAAGGTGGCATGCTACGTCTGGATTGAGTCCGGGCATTGCTGCTACATTCCCTGCAAATAGGTCGGAATTCCCCTTCAGGCATGCTTCCAATTGTCTTTTTGCTAGTTTCGGGAGGTGTGCTCCGATCTTCACGCATCTGCCCAGGTCCTCTCCCAGCGGGATTAGTTTGAATTCACCGTCGGGGATAGGTCAGGCTAATGAAGAGGAGGGCTGCTGGGAACTTTCGACCTCTTCTGGAAACCTGCAATCGAGGTCGATGGAATCGCCCCGGGGGAGAGGTGCGGACACATCGGTGTTCAGGGAGGAAGCCGAAGTAGAAGCTTTAGGCTGGTAAGATATCAGGCTAAGGCCTTTAGAGGCTGCTTCGAAACAACGACGGGCGGCCTCCACGTCACCATGCAGGGTGGAAACTCTTTCTGAAGTGGTGTAGTATTTCATCTCTAGATGGATGGTGTACGGGACGGCTAGAAGGTCGGCCAACGTTGGTCGACCTAGAATGCATTGATATAGAGAAGGATAATCAACAACCAAAAATTGGATGCGGATTGATCGGGCAGTCTCTGCGGCTCGGAACGTGACTATGAGATCGACGTAACCCCATGGTCGTGACACCTCACCGTTGAAACCTTGGAGGTTAGATCCTACGTATGGTGTTAGGTGAGTTTCGTTCAGCTGGAGTGTAGCGAATAGCTGCGAATACATGATGTCGCATGAGCTACCTTGGTCGACCAGTATCCTGCGGACCTCGAAGTTGGCCATTTGGGCTCGAATGAGCAGTGGAATGATGGAATTAGGTGCTCCTCCTAATATTTCTTATTTATAGAAGGAGATGGGCACTGAATTATCTCTATGAGGGTCTAGTGTGGAGTTCAAGGCCAACCCTTTCGCAATCAGCTGGTCGAATTTTCTTTTTACGGAGCCGACCGTGATCTTGTTGAATCCCCCACCTGAGATCACCATGGTAGATGGGAAGGCTTCCCATGGACTATGGGAAGATAGATAACCTAGACTCACCGGACGGTCGGGAAGAAAGAAGTCTTCCGGGCGATAGATGCTGAGGGCCACTTGCATGTTGGTGTCCGCGGGGACTGCCACTGCTTCCTCGATCTTGATGGTTTCTTGCGCCTCTGGCCTAGAGGTAACTTTGGATTTATTGAACTGTTTGAGGTGGCCATATTTGATGAGTATCTCTATTGTGTCCTTCAGGTGGATGAAATCCTCGGTGTTGTGTGCATGGCTCTTGTGAAACTTGTAGTACTTGGTTTTATCAGTGCCTTGTTTGGCGGGTAGCTGCTTAGGGAAGCGCACTCCCGCTTGACGGAACTCCGAATTAGCACATTCAGACGGTATTTTCTCCCTCGACACCAACAAAGGCGTATATTCATGAAATCGGCCCACCAATCCTCTTTGCTCCTGCGGTTCACAGGAGCGATCTTCCTTTCTTTTGTCGCTTCCCCGGCGAGATGTTGAGGGTTCGTCGGATTTGGAAAGGTTTGCGTCCTCTCGACGTCGAGCATCGCGGACGGAACTAGCTGCCTGATTTTCCTCGTATTGGATATACGCTTGAGCTTTCAAGAGGAACGCATCTAGAGTGGTGGGTGTCTCAATACCCACCGCTCGGTGAATGTCGGTAGACGGGCGTAATCCATGTTCCAGCGAATACTTCATGTCGTCTGTGGTTGAGACCTGGACGGCTTCTTTATTGAACCTCTCGATGTAGGTTCTGAGGGGCTCGTCGTTGCCCTGGATTATGGCCTCAAGTGATGCTTCCGTCTTCGGATGGAGTCTGGAAGCGGTGAAATGCCTGGAGAAGATTCGACCAAGTTGTCTCCAGGAAGTGATGGATTCGGGTTTGAGGCTTTTATACCAAGTCATCGCTCCTTATCTTAGGGTGGTCGGAAAGAGACGACATTTGATTGCTCTTCGGATGCCCCTGTAGTCGAGTAGAGCGTCGATGTTCTCAATATGCTCGTCGGGATCAGTCCTTCCGTCGTATGAACCCAATGGTGGGGGGCTTCTCAAGCCCTATTGGCAATCTGGTGGTCATAATCTCAGATGAGATGGGCCTTCTGATATCTTCATCGTCGCTAGAAGTGATTGTACGGGATCTTGAACGGTGTTTCTTGTCTCATCGTGGGGACGGAGAGTTCGACCTATTCTTCTTCGATCGTTTTGGGGATGGAGATCGTGATCGTCTGCCTCTTCAGGGAGGGGAACGACGATAGTCTTCTTATGACCCGTGGTGATCCATGGTCGGTACTGGCGAACGATGCCTTCGGGGAGGCGATCGACCGCGGTGTCTTCCAAACGGGCTATCTTCGCACCGTGTGCTAGGAGCAGGAGATGCGTCTGATTGATTGATTTAACCAATGCAGCGAAGTCTAATCCAGTGGGCACGGCCACGGAGGGTATGATTTCTGGTTGGCTCTCGAGCGGCTGGTCGCGCTCGGGAGAAGGTGAAGTTGTCTTTCCGTCCTGGCAATCTTGGACAGTTTCTTCGTGTGAGGGGGTGAAAAGGTTGCTCCCCCGTTGAGTAATGAGGACACCATCAGCAGTGCGGGCTTCGCACGGTATGTCCTTAGCGGCCATGGATCTTTAAGAATAGTAACTTTGGTTCTTGAAGTTCTTTGGTGAAGAAGAAAGGGGAAGTTTCTTTTCCACAGACGGCGCCACCTGATCGTACCTGGAGATCAGGATCCGATGTGGCCGCGTCGAATGTGGATGAGCATAGTTGATGATGGAGGAAAGATGGGGGTGTACCTGCAAAGGCACTTCGATGCTAAAGTCAGAGAGCGAGCAACGAGTGAGAAAGTACTATAGTTTTGGGTCCAGATTTGAATACCTGACCCTCTCAAATGAGAGGGTTTATATACTGGTCCAAGTGGGTGTTTATTGGCCCAAATTGTTAGGCGCGGATCACGGATCCCGCAATAATCGACGGTGATTAGGAACTAGCCATTGGGGCTAGAAAGAGTCTGCTCGACAGGTCCCTCGCTCGGCATTGAAGTCATCCGACCTAGGGCAAGTCGAGTAGTTGATTTCGGGGCTCCGAGCATAGTTGGGTTTTTTGGGCCGTTGGGCCGCGAGATAGATATGACCCAATTCTGTGGGTTGGGCCAGTCCAAAACAGTTTCTGAATTTCTTTTGTCTGTGCTTCCAGAGTTATTGAACCCTTTTGGAAAGGAGTCATAATTCGTCTTCTTCTGATGAGCCACCAGAGCTTTCATCTTCTTCCTAAAAAGATTTAGATTTAGATTTGTTAGATTTAAGAGCAACAAACTTACCTTTCTTATGGGGTTCATCTTCTTCAAGTTCTATCTCATGAGTTCTTAGAGAGCTGATCAATTCTTCAAGAGATATTTCATTCAGATTCTTTGATAGCTTTAGAGCTGTGACCATGGGTCTTCATGCCTTTGGCAAGCGTCTCATTATCTTTTTCACATGATCTATTGTTGAGTATCCTTTGTCCATAACTTTTAATCCAACAACCAGAATTTGAAACCTTGAGAACATTTTCTCAATTGTTTCCTATTCTTCCATTTTAAACGCTTCATACTTCTTAGTAAGTGCCAGAGCTTTAGTCTCTTTGACTTGAGTGTTTCCTTCATGCGTCATTTTCAGAGAGTCAAACATATGTTTGGCAGATTATTTGTTTGTGATCTTCTCATACTCTGTGTGAGATGGCACTCAAAAGAATTATTTTGGCTTTGTGATGATTTTTGAACTCTTTCTTTTGTTGGGCTGTCATATTTTTTCTTTCAATCGTTTGACAGTTGTCCCCAACTTGAAGAGTGTAACCATCAATTACCATATCCTAGAGGTCTCCATCATGATCAAGAAAGAAATTTTCCAGAACAACCTTCCAGTAGTCAAAGTTCTCACCATCGAACACTGGAAGTTTGCCATTGATCTTGTCATTCTGATTGTCGTTGTTGTTCTGGATATGTTTTTCCATAGTGTTTTTCTGTAGGATCTTTTTCTGACACAGTTAAGTGTTAGCACCCAGAACCAGGTGCTCTGATGCCAATTTAAGGGACGAAAATCACAAGAAATAGGGGTTTGAATTGGGTTTTCAAAAATTAAAGGCAATAAGCACAACTATTTTATCCTAGTTCGTTTGAACTCAAACTACATCCAGTCCACCTGCCAAGGTGATTTTGGCTCTCTCAAGCAAGGTCTTAATCCACTATTCAAGATATGATTATAACCACAAACACCTATTGTCAATGTCTTCATGAGTCTACTAACTAATACTTTTAGTCACTCAAGGAATATCAATTTTTTTTAAAGTGTGTATATGATTGCTTCTAATAAGCTATTATCACAACTGTGATATTGTTACACAAAATTAATACAAAAGAGACTGAGGATGTTTGTATATGCGCGCAGGAGAGTCAGTCATTTTTCTTCCAAGTTGCTCCTTTATAAAGAGAGAAATTTGATTCGTTGGAGACACTAAGAATTATTTTTGGATGATGATAAATGGCGTTGAAGAATTTCCAAATATAGAGATTTTTGTCTGATAGCCGTTAAATCTTTGATACTCGTAAAATGAAGCTGATGCTTGAAATCAGAGTTTGCTTTATATGTAAATATCAGAGTTTGATTTGCATGTGAATATCATAGTTTTCTATGTATGTGAATATCAGAGTTTGATCAAAAGAGCAAATGGTGCTAAGAGCGTGATACACAATCAGATCATCCATATAGACTTTGTGAATATTCCTTGTTGTAGAATCAGAACTTCTATCATATGTGAAGAACTTCTTGCTTTATATAAGAACTTCCTACACATCAAAATAAATAATTTTAAGGAGCATATTTGTTCATTTAAAATAATGTTATGTTTGTTATCATCCAAACTAATTAGAGAGTAGAATCAATTCTTGTTCTAACATTTTTTTCTTACTGTTTCATCATGTTGCCCCAACACACATCCCATAGAGTTTTCGAGCACCATTAGGTATATTATAAGTGGTATCCCTAGAACTAGTGGCACCGATATAGGTGGCTCTTGTAAATACTCCTTAATTCGATCGAAGGCTTTTTGGAAATCTTCATTCCACTCAATGGTTTGATCTTTTCTGAGTAGCTTGAAGACCGACTCGTAAGTAGCAGTAAGATGTGGTATGAATCTTGCGATGTAATTTAATCTCCCTAGATATCCATGAACTTCTTTTTTCGTCTTCAGAGCTAGCATATCTTGAATGGCTTTCACTTTATCCAGATCGATTTCTATTCCCCTTTGACTGACTATGAACCCCAACAATTTTCCAGATCTGACTCCAAAAGTACACTTTGTAGGATTTAGTCGTAGTTTGAACTTCCTTAGACGTTTGAAATTTTTTTGAAATTTGACTATGTGATCCTCCTCATATTTTGACTTGGCAATAATATTGTCCACATAAACCTTTATTTCCTTGTGCATCATATCATGGAATAGATTCACCATAGCCCTTTGATAAGTTGTTTCGGCGTTCTTTAACCCAAAAGGCATCACCTTGTGACAAAAAGTACCCCATTTAGTGATAAATGTAGTCTTCTCCATATTTTAGGAAGACATCTTGATTTGATTATACCCAGAGAACCCATCCATAAATGAAAAGACCGAGAACTGAACGGTGTTTTCCACTAATACATCAATATGAGGTAGTGGAAAGTCTTCTTTAGCACTTTTTCTATTAAGGTCTTTGTAGTCCATACATATTCTATCTTTCCCATCCTTATTTGGAACTTGTACAATGCTTGCTACCCATTTTGGATATTTCACAACAGCAAAGAATCTCGCGTCGAATTATTTCTTGACTTCTTCCTTGATTTTGAGGATCATATCGGGTCTGGTTTCCTCAATTTCTGCTTCATCGGAGAGCATTCTGGCTTGAGTGGCAGTTTATGTTCAACGATGTTGGTATCGATCCCGGACATGTCTTGGTATGACCAAGCAAACACAACAATATACTCTTGAAAAAGCTTGATCAGATTTTCATTTATATCCTCATTCAAAGAAGTGCCGATTTTGGCCTCTTTCTTTTCTTCTTTAGTCCCTAGATTGATCGCATCCACGGGTTCCTGGTGAGGTTGTATTTCCTTGTCCTCTTGCCTTAACATTTCGGCTAATTCTTTCGGAAGCTGGTAATCGTCCTTATCACCCTCTTCTGCTTGGTCAATCGGCAATTTGAAGTCAATAGGGATTATGTTGGTGTTATTTTTACTATGTTCATTTTTAAATCTGCATGCAGGAAGATTTTTTTTATTATTATCCCTTCTATGTGAATTGTACAAAATCAAAATATTAAAAGAAAAATTCTTGTAATTTTTTTTTGAAAGAAGCGCAAATGAAAGAAACAAGATCTCAATTGGAAAAAAAATGCAATTTTATTGATAAATAATTCAAAGAATCAAAGGGTGACCCTACAAAGTTTTATTCAACTTGCCTTGGGCATAGCAAGGAATTAATATTATTATGAAATAAAAATTAAATTACTTTGAAATAAAAATAATCCCAGGAATCTCAATAGCTTTCCAATTGTTGAGGACTGTATTCGGTGAGCAATGACAGACCAAGTTTGATATCCCTTTCCCATCCTCTTCTATTGCAGCCACTTGAACTTGACCTTTGAATCCAACACTATGGAAAGTTTCCTTGATAGGAGGAAACTTCCTTTGCTTGTAACCCCTTTATTATCCGGTTTGTAACCCAACCTGAACTGATCCTTCTTTTTCAGGAATTTTTGGAAGTGTACCTCATCTCCTTGTATCATCCGTCTCTATTAGATCCATGATTTTCTTTGGACCTCCTTTTTTAATGACTTATCTTCGATCAACTGCCGCAACTTCCAAAGCTTGAAATGGTATCTCAAAAGTCTCCTCGTCTACCTCTATATATCTGGAAAAAGGATAAATGACTGACATACATGTCTTCCTCCCCATCCACGACTATTAGTTTATCCTCATATATGAACTTTAGTTTTTGGTGAAGTGTGGATGTCATTGCGCCTACAACATAAATCCAAGGTCGTCCTAGAAGACAACTGTAGGAATGATTAATGTCCATGACTTGGAAGGTCATCATAAAGGTATGTGGTCCCACCATGATAAGTATATCAACTTCTCCAATCACCATACTTTTGGAACCGTCGAAGGCCTTATTGACTAAAGTGCTAGCTTTCAAAAACGTTGTTACAGAAGTTAGTTTTATGAGGGTGTCTTTAGGCATGACCTTTCGAGTTGAAATTGTGTCCATTAATACCCTTGAGATAATAATGCTTTGACATTTGACTGATATGTGTAGGTCTTTGTTGTGTGTTTTCCCCTCAGGGGGTATTTCGTCACTACTAAAACCCAAACAAGTACTAACGACAATATTAACGATAGCATAGTTACGTCTTTGGTGATATGAGCTTCATTTAAAACCTTAAGTAGGGCCTCACGGTGAGCGTTTGAACATATCAACAAAGATATCATAGATATCCTTAAGGATGTTTGGATTAATTGGTCTACCAACCTATAGTCTCATTTCCTTATAAGTCTCAAAAATTCCTCAGCGTCTTCTTGAGACACCTTCTTTTTTGAAGATTCTTCACCCAGTTCCGTAGTTTCTTTCACTTTTGATCCTTCAGGCACATTCTTCTTAGGTGGATCAAGCGTGTATATCCTTCCACTACGAGTCATACATATGATACCAACTATATTGGTAATAGTTGGCGTTGTTGTTGTAGGATTGTTTCCTCCTAGAGTAGTATTACCATAATTCCAAGGTACGGATTTTTCATTGTAAGGTACTGAGACTGGTCTCTGGATCAACGTTTGCACAAATTTTCCCACTAGTATTTGAATGGGCACTTGTGCATGCCTTGATAAAGGAATCTAGATTAATGCTTGTACAGGCCTTGAATATGGAATTTAAATTGGCGTTTGTATGGGCCTTGAATATGGAACTTGAGTTGGCGCTTGTGCCTCCCTTCTTTGACATGTAAACTGAATTTGTGCTTATGCCTCCCTTCTTTGATATGGAATCTTAATTGGTGCTTGTTCATCCCTTCTTTGGTATGGAATCTCAAAAGGTTCTATAGCCTCCACCTCAACTATCCTTCTTAAATATACGATTTGTACTACCCCTTGATCCATTAGTTGTTGAAAAATCTTCCTACATTTTTCGGGGTTGACCACACAATCTATGAAATTGGCGTGCAACTTTTTAAATGTTTCATACCCAATTAGTGCTTCCCTTAACTTTTTCATTGGATTTTTTATTTGATCTATCCTTTTGAACAAAACATCCTCTTCGACACTTTTAATTGCATTAACATTTTCCCCAGTGTGGCCCGATAATGGATTATTTCCCACGTTTGGTCCTTCGGGAGTCAAGTCGATGACCTTTTGATTCCAACAGCTCTTGTACTTTGAACTTAAGAGTTAAGCAAATCTCTGTAGTATGCCCCAGTGAACCATCTGTTCGCACAAGATTCTTAAGCGAACAATCGTTGGCCTCCTATCGAAGGTTTACTTGCAGGACCGGCCACACTAATCCCAGGACTGCTTTTGTTGTTTGAATTTGCGTGATCGTTTGTAATGTAAGACAGTAGTACGGTGTTTGTTTGGATAGAAGGAGTAAAATTCTTGGTAATATAAAAAGTAAAGCACGTAAAGAAACAAACAAAGAAAATCGCAAGATAATCAATAAAATGATTTGGTATTGAAATGACTTGAATGAATAAAGTGTTGGACGTTATCATACATTTTGCTTATAGGGTTAACTATTTTCTCTTAACACTTGGTACTCTGAGTGTTTCCCTTGTACAATGTAAAAAATGCTACCTTTATTTCTGAGAATGAACAATGCTTAAATAGGAAATAGAAAAGTAATCGCCAGACCCTTCTGTCCATTCTGATCATGCCACGTGTCCTCCCACTACTCTCAATAACCAACTCCCACGTTCTCACACTTTACCTGTTGGGGTGGTTTCTTCATGAGATCGAACAACGTGTCGAACCCTTTCGATCATTAAGCTTCATTATTATATTGTTGGAATCCTTCTGATGGCCCATTCTCCTCGACCAATATTGCTTCAAACAAACTGCTTGTGTCGACCAAGGATATGTCCATGGATGTGGTGTCGACCAAACATATCTCCTCCAATGCTATGTCAATCAAAATTGTGTTTCCTCCGCTCTTCCACGGTCAAAATCTTTTCCAGCTAACAAATTGGCCCCCAAAAGGCTAGTTTTTACGGAGAGATTGTCGACTAAGAAGCTTGGCATTTTGGTTCTCTTTTGCAGGATTTCAACCAAATCCTTTTATGGTGTCCCTTGGTCTTCCCCTTCACTCTTAAGATTCTTTGATCGACGCCCATTTCTTTTATCTCATAAGCGTTGTTACTGAAAACTTTACTCACCTGAAATGGCCCTTACTAGTTGGGTGACCACTTTCCTAATGTTTGATCTCGTTAATCCATGGGCAAAATGACCTTCCATACATAATCGTTAACCTCAAAGGTTTTTTCTTTAACCTTTTTATTGTATGTCTTAGCCACTCTTGCTTTTTGACGTAGCAAAATATCCAATGCTTTTACCCTCTATTTTTCCAATTCTGAGATTTTGTCGATCATATTCCAATAATGCTCAGAAGGTATTTCGTTCTTACATTGGACTCTAAGCGATTTGAGGCAAATTTTCGATGGCAAAACTGCATCATAACCAAACGTTAAACAAAAAGGGGTAGAATTAGTTGATTATTTAGGAGATGTTCGACATGCCCATAGGATATAATCTAATGTCTTATGCCAATTCTTAGTCTTCTTGGCAATGTGTTTCTTGATGAGCCTGATTACCACCTTTTTGGAGGCTTCGACCTGACCATTTTCCTGTGCATAATATGGAGTCCATGTGATCAGCTTGAAACATGTTTAAGCTGCAAACTCTTGCATTTTCTGGCCCACAAACACTGATCCTGGATCTGGGGTGATGGTCTCAAGAATTCCAAACCTATACACAATATGGCATTGGATGAACTCAAAAATAGCCTTCTGATCTACTTTTACCAAAGGTATTGCTTCTATACATTTGGTAAAATAGTTGATTACCACTAGGATGAATCTTTGATTTTTCGACAAAGATGGTCGAATTTTCCCAATCACGTCTAAAGCCAATCCCCGAAAGGGTCATGGTTTTATGATGGTGTGTGACTCGCTGGTTGGCATGTGTTGGACGTTTGCATGTCTTTGGCAGTCTTGGAATCCCTTGGAAAAATCCATTTAATCCTTAAGCATGCTTAGCCAGTAAACGCCTTGTCAAAACAAAATACATTTCATTTTGTGACCAGCTTGGTGAGCTCCACATGTCCCACGGTGAACTTCGGAAATTTCCAAATACACCTCTGACTCTCCCAGACATTTGAGCAAAATGTCTTCTAAGGTTTTTTCATCAATTTGTTTCCTATCAAAATGTAACTTAGTTGCCTATATTTGATCTTCCTGTCAGTTACTCCAACATGATCCTCCAAGTACTTTATAATTGGCCATCTCCAATCTGTCATGGGCAAATCCTCAACAACGAAAATCTCATATTGTCAAACTTCCTCAACAAAACTCTCTGTTGAGATGTTCCCCTTTCAATTTCTGGGACGTATGAAGTACGCAATGATGATATATTCAACACCGTCTTCTCCCTGACCTCAATGAAGTCTCTCAAACTCTTTTTTGGCACTTTGTATCCTAAGGCAATCTGCACCAATTCGTTTGCCTCCTGGTTTTTTTATTCTGGGAATGTGTATAATGCTAGTGACATCGAAATGTTCCAATATTTGTTTCACCATAACAAAATAAACTAGGAGGTGTTCTTTGACACATTTATATTCTTTCATGATTTTCTTGATCACCAGCTCCGAATCACCCTTAATTTCAATTCTCTTAGCCCCTAGCTTTTTCATCATTTTCAAGCATGTGATTAAGGCTTCATACTCAGCCTCGTTATTGGAAAATTTCTCGTCGACCTTGCATTTGAATTTTGTTGGAATACCTTATGGGGATACTATCAATACCCCGATGCCTACTCCATGTTTATGGCTCGACCCATCGAAGTATAACTTCCAAGGCATTAAATCGACCATGCATACTGGAGTTTTGACCACTACGTGGTCTGTAACACCCATCTAAACCCCAAATAAAATACGATTTATTTAATGTAAATAAGTTTCTCATAAAAATCACGGATGTCACATCTTCATAAAAACATCTTTAACAAAAAGGTTCCTGTTCCGTAAATTCCACAAATTTGGAAGCATAATAAGTCACGGTTATATTCCACAAATTTGGAAGCATAATCAGTCACAATCATATTCCCTTGTTTCAACTTGAGAAACTCAACCTCTTTCTTACCTCTTGCGTCTTCAGGAAAGTACTTCCTCAAAAACTCTCTGCTGAACACAACCCAAGTAATAGAACCACCTCCATGAGTCAACCTACGACGAGTACTGACCCACCAGTCATCAACTTCTCTCTTCAGCATATGAGTTCCAAAACACACCTTTTGATCATCCAAGAAATCCATGACTCTAAAGATCCTCTCAATCCAATTGAGCCAAACCTATGCTCCATCGGGATCAAATCGGCCTTCAAAGGTAGGCGGATTGATCCTCTGGAACTCTTCCAACACACAAGTACCCTCATTCCCTCCAGCATTGGGTATCTGATACACATCTTGAGCAACATCTTGCAGAGCGGCATCCATGGCAGCATCGTTCCTCCCAGCCATTCTACGCACCAACAGTCAAGGTTAGATAGAACAAAACATTGATAATATACACATGCTTATCGATTGACTAAGACTGACTCTAAACAACCTGGCCGGACAAACCGACTTACTCTGATACCATTAATGTAACACCCATCTAAACCCCAAATAAAATATGATTTATTTAATGTAAATAAGTTTCTCATCAAAATCACGGATGTCACATCTTCATAAAAACATCTTTACAAAAAAGGTTCCTGCTCCGTAACACGGGTTTAAAGTTTTTCATCATTAAAATAACAACATATCCAAAATCACATAATCATAAACTCGCAGCGGATTAAAGTTCCAAACTTCTTTAATAATTAAAAAAATACCCCTAAGGAATATCTGAGAAAATCACATGGTTCGAAAACATCTCAAGGTTTATAACTCAAAGCTTCAATTAAAGGGAAAATCATCAAAACGTCTCATAATCTTCTAATCAACAAAACATGAAATATTCTAAGCAGAAAAATTTCCAATCCCAGTGTTACATATCAGAGAAAGACTCCCTTTACTTCTACGAAGTAAAACGACACACCCTGAAGCAACTCCTAAGCTTCCTGCACTACTCCTGATTTTCTACAAGTTACCCACAAAAGAGGCAACAATTCCAAGCATAAAGGGTGAGTAATCATAATCATTATAAAAGATACAGGAAACTGACATAAGTAAAGTCCTACAAAATGATACCAATAACATACACATATTCATCATATAACTCCTTATGATCATCAAACAATCATTCAACGCTCATCACAAAATCAAATGTCAAAACACAATGCTAATGCAACTCAAAGGACTCTATGCATACAGTACTAAAAACATCATTGATGACTTAGTCATCGTTATCTCTAAAGATCCCCACCAGTAGGATCGGTTCCCACTTGGAACCAGAGCACACCATAATCTGCACTTAATCCGCACTATGGGATTAAGGCCATCACTGGACATTAATGTCCTGAAATTTATCATTGGATCTTCATCCGGAAAAACGTCACTGGACTAATCGTCCTAACCAATGCTATGAATGCATGATGCACGCAACAATAAAAACGACCCCGTATAGTCAAAACGCATCACCATTCAATCATATACTTCAAATTACCTTCACATATTAATATCCAATTATACAACATATATTTCCCAAATCTCATAGCATCACGTAATCACAACAACATCAATAACACATACACAATTCTCAAACAGTGGAAATTCATATCATTTATTTTGACAGAAAACAGTCACCATAATATTCACTGTTAATACTCTTAAATTTCATTTACTAGACTTACATAATGTTTTGTTTCCTTATCATTCCTTAGCCAGCTCCTGACTTTTATTTTTATAGAAATTCATATTTTTCACAAAACAAAATTACAATTATAGAAGCTGCACGAAATATAAAGAAATTGGACAAATTGTAAATCTACTGGGTGGCTCAGGCCACATGGAAGTGGCACTGGCCACCCCCAAAATTACACTGGGTGGCGCAAGCCACCCTTCCTTTTCACATAAGTGGCGTAAGCCACAACCCTTAATCACATGGGTGGCGCAAGCCACCCTCACACATACACCAGGTGGCGCTGGCCACCTTAATATGGCTCCAACCACATTAAAATCCCACTAAGTAGTTCTCCAGGTGGCGCAAGCCACCTATTGTAAAGGGGTAGGGTGGCGCAAGCCACCCCTTTTTGGGATGAGGCTACACAAAATTCAAAATTCAGTCTTCTCTCGATATCGCTCAATTAGTTTTCTGATTATTCATAATTTGTTTTCAAAAAATACTTACAGCCTTTACAACGATTAGAGTTTCATCTTCCATCCCTTTATACATATTTCATCTTTTTCAAAATCAGACGATTACTAATTAATCAATTTCCTAATTAATCATAATAATCAAGATTAAACACCTATTACCTTAAGATTATCGCTTTTCAATTGAATCCTTTCCTCGTTCCTTTCGATTCTTCTGTTTTCTCCTCAATTTACCGTTCTTGGTTTTTCTCTCGGTTCCTCTTCTCCCAAAAACACAGAATGAGTTTCTCTTCCTCTAACTCACTCATGTATTCCTTATGTCCATAATTATCAAAGTCCAAAAATACCCTTACTATTTCTTTTAATGACCACCATGCCCTCTAACTTCACAATTCTTATTATCTTAATTTCCTTAATCGATTAAATTATAACTAATTCTATTTTATCCAATAAAATCTATTAATCCAATAGGACCGACATTTCGTCAAATAAGTTCCTCCGACATGTCACCAAACTTAATAATTCACACTAAAAATTCAAATAAAATAAATAATCGGTTTACTTAATTAAATAAATAGTCATATTAAAAAAATAGGGTGTTACAACTCTCCCCCACTTAAAATATTTTCGTCCTCGAAAAATTATCTGAATCAAATAGGGTGGGATACGACTCCTTCATCTGATCTTCTCGCTCCCAAGTCCAACTTTCACCAACTGGTCCACCCTATAGTACGTTCACTAAGGCAATCTCTTTGCCTCTTAGTTTCTTCATCTCCCGCCCATCTATTCTCACCAGTAATGCTTCAACAGTCAGGTTGTCTCTCACTTGTATATCATCCATCTGAATGACATGTGACAGATTCGATATATACTTTCTCAATTGTGAGAGATGAAACACATCATGCAGATTCGCAAGCGAAGGTGGTAGTGCAATGCGGTAAGCCATATTCCCGATCCTCTAGGAAATCTGATACAGCCCTACAAGACTGACTCTAAACGACCTGGCCGGACAGACCGACCTGCTTTGATATCACTAATGTAACACCCGTCTAAACCCCAAATAAAATATGATTGATTTAATGTAAATAAGTTTCTCATCAAAATCACGGATGTCACATATTCATAAAAACATCTTTAACAAAAAGGTTTCTGTTCTATAACACAGGTTTAAAGGTTTTCATCATTAATATAACAACATATCCAAAATCACATAATCATAAACTCGCAGCGGATTAAAGTTCCAAACTTCTTTAATAATTAAGTTTGCCATGATCTGACCCTTCATTTCCTTTAAAGGCTTATAGGTCAAGGAGAATTCAATTAGTCCCAGTGTCCATTTCCCTATTCGACTATGTAGAATAGGCTTGGACAACATGTGCTTGATAACGTCAAAATGGGATTAAACATACACGTCAACAGGCTTGATATATTGCTTTAATTTCATACATGAGAAGTACAAACACAAGCATAATTTTTTAATCATAGTATACCTAGTTTCAGCATCTATCAGAATTCTACTAAGGTAATAAATGGGCCTTTAGACACCATCGTTATCCTCTTATGCTAACATACTTCCTATGCTCATTTCCAACACAAAAATATATAATCTCATACTCTTATTTATGCTAGGTGACAATAATATGATAGGCTTCGTAAGATATTATTTGACTGCATCAAACGCCTCGTGTTACTTCTCTTCCAAGTGGAACTCACTATCTTTCTTGATCTTCAATAATGGCGAGAAAACCTTTATCTTGCCACTTATATTTGATATAAACCTTCTCAAGATATTTATTTTTCCCAACAAAGATTGAAGTTGTTTCTTTGTCGAGGGAGGCTTGAGCTCCCATATCGCTTTCGTCTTGTTCTGGTTTATCTCGATGCCTTTCTTGTGCATTACAAACCCCAAAAAGTCTCTTGCACGCACACCAAAATCACATTTTAGTTGATTCATTTTCAATCCATATTTTCTCATTCTCTCAAAAGTGTGTCGAAGGTGGTCTAAAAGATCATTCTCCGAATAGGATCTTATCACAATATCATCAATATAAACCTGTATGAACTTTTCAATGAAATCATGGAATATTGTATTCATGGCTCTTTGATATCTGGCCCCAACATTTTTTAGGTCAAAAGGCATTACCACCCATTCATATGAACCTAAAGCCCCTAGGCGTTGAAATGCCGTTTTGGGAACATCGTCTTCGGCTATAAGGATTTGGTTATAGCTAGAGTATCCGTCGAGCATACTCAAATATTTGAAACTTATGACTGAGTCAACTAGCATTTCTACTACAATCATGGAATACTCATCTTTTGGCGTGGAATTATTTAGATCCCTAAAGTCTATACAAACACGTAGTGTTCCATTTTTCTTGATCACATGAACTATATTTGCCAACCATTCGACATACCTTGCAGTTCTGATGAACTAGCTTTTGAGCAACCTCTCTATCTCCTATTTGATCTTCTCAGTAATCTCTGGAGAAAATTGACAGGGTTGTTGTTTGACTGACTTTTTGCCTAGTAGTATCGGAAGTCGGTGCTCCACAACATTTCGACTCAAACCAGGCATCTCGCCATAGTCCCAGGCAAAACAATCTTTATACTCTTTCAGAACTTTAATTAGCTTGTCCTTCATTTGTTACCCTATATTAATACTTATGTAGGTGGGTCATTTTGCGGTCTCATATCCCAAATTTATCTCTTCGAGTGGATCTTGAGCCTGCATTCTTCTTAACTCATTTGATGGGTCCTTTTTAAACCCCAAAGGCTCATTATCATAAATTAAATCAAGCATCTAGCTTTTTGAAGCTATTGTTTGGTTTGGTTGGCCATGTGGGTGTGTTATCAACATGGCTTCGTCAACTAAGATTTGACACTTCCTTGCCTCCAAAGCCAATTCTTTCTTGTTTTCAGCCAGGTAGGCTGAAATCCAAGTCATGCTTTCTTACTCAGTAGTCATCTTCGTCGATGTTTGACCACCATGTCAGTGGAATCTCTCTTGGCCCCATTGGTTCTTCAGCAACATCCAAAACAAACTCGTGGTTTGGATCCAGGTTCAAGATGCGGCCAATGTCGACAAGAGTGTAAGAACCTGATTCGTCATCATAAGGTGCCACATGCACCAAGTGTTGATCAAATGAATTTTTCGCTCTTTTAGCTTCGTCAATCTTGTAATAGCTCTAATCAACCTCTGTGTTTTTTATGATCCCATCTTTCTTCCAGATACTTAATCTTTGGTGAAGTGTAGAAGGTACCACCCCAATGCCATGGATTTATTCTCGTCATAGAAATAGATTGAAATTAGCTTTTGAATTTATCACCATGAATAATGTCGACCTGGTGGTGGTTCCTACCGTCAAACCAACATGTATCACTCCTAAGATGGTGCTGGTTTTTACTTCATAGTTGGACAAAACCATGTTGTGATGTCAAAGATCACCATCAGTTTTCCCAATTTTCTTGAGAAAAACATGGGTCGTCAGATTAACAGTTGCCCCCATCTACAAAGACTGTTGACAACCACGATGTCGATCTTCACTTTGATGAAAAGTGGTTTCAAGTGATACATCATCCCGGAGCTAGGCCTTTCAAACAAAGTTGTCGCACCTTGAAAAAAATACGACCTTGCGATAAAAGACCGCGAACCTGGGTTGATATGAGAGTCGCCACCTAATTTTGATTTATTCCCAAAAGGGGAAAAGGAAGATATAGATAAAACCCATCTAAAAAGAGGATACAGACAAAGGACATCACAACCATTACCTAGGTTCGAAAGTCGGTTATGCAAGGGGAAGGTATTAGCACCCCTCATATAACACCCTTTTATCCCACATCAAAATATATCATGATTATTCAATAAAATCAGAGTATCATAAAAAAGAGTATCACATTTCTTCTCTTATTTAACAAACATCAAAATCTTCATCATTCTGTCCTATCCCATAATACGAGTTACAACATGTATTCACATCAACATACCAACGTTATTACGTTGCGGATAATAATTATCAACTTCATAAACTCAATAAAGAAAATTCAAAGTTTAATTTCAAAACATCATTAACTCAAACAATCTTTAATGACTAATATCAACTCCAAAAGTAAAACAAAGTGAACACAATGGTTCTCAAGCGTTCCCATCCCGATGTTACATGACACAAAGCAGAACACAATGCCTAACTAAATAAACTACAAAAAGAAACAACACTCCAAGATACATCCACACGCCAAGCTTATTCTTGAGTATCTGCAAGATGGCATAATAAACCATCACCAAAGACAGGCAGGGTAAGTAATCACGAATCAATATAATTGACATAAAGTAAAATAATCATGCAACATTCGTCATATAGCAATACATCATAATTCTCACCCATCACATCATAAAACTCATCAAACATATACTCAACACATATGCATCATGTTATGCCATCAAGAATGAAATGCAACTTCATAAATGCATGTGGTACCGATTTCAACATGTGATGGACACTGGACCATCTACCCTCCATAATGGATCACAACATAATCAACATAACCCTGATCCACACTATGGGATCGAAGCTTCCAACAACATAGGTATGACATGCATGCAACGATACAACAATTCAACATAATTCAACATTTACATCGGCATTCATGTTAATAATCAACATATAATCAACTTAAAGCTTAACTTCATTTCTATCATAAAAATGATCCCTAAACATCAATATAAATCATGGCAACTAATATAATACATCACGACACCATTACATCATGTCGACATATCATTAGGTAATTTTTTGCAATTAAATCAATAATTTTTCACTTCCATGGCTCGTTAAGCGGCCTCCTCTCGAGTTAGAGAAAATTCACAGTTTTCACTGCTTGCTAAGCGGGCAAGGAAGATTTCAACATCCCAACTCTGTGATGACAACAAACTCCTACTACATTTTTACTCAAAAACCTTTTTTTATCATTTCTAATCACAAATTCAGTAATAGAACTTATAACTAACACACATACATCATTTACAACACACAACACATATCAATTCATCAATAATCTCTCAATTCTACTCATCAAATCCTAGGTTTTTCCCTAAAACCCCAATTATTCCCATTGTCGAAACTCTACATCAAAACTTTGAAAAGCGATACTCCCCATACCTTAGAGTGAATCTTTTCTACGGTCTTTTCTCAAAAACTCTGGAAAATTCTTCAAACCTTAGCCTCTCTTCTTGTTCCTCAGAGATTCCTTTATTCTCTTCCAAATACGATCGTGAAAACTGATTGTGTTCCAAAACCCTCAACTTCTTTTTGTCAATCTTACCCCTAGGACTCCAAATATGTCTTCCCCATTCTACCCTTACTAATTCTCCACAAAAGACCACAATACCCCTCACACTTCTAATTCTTCTTTTATTTAATTAAATAATAATATTCAACTAAATAAACTCAAAAATATCCATTTAATCTTATAAATCAACAATTTCACCATATCAACACCAAAACACATCACAACAAGTCATATATTCATAAATAATTACCAATAATTAAAATTATGAATTTTAGGGCATTACACTTCACATCCATTGTATCCGATGTGAACCATCTAAGTTGTCACGCGCGAAATGATGTTTATGCCTAATGAGTTACTTGCTAAGGGAAAATATTTTTGTTTATAAGTTTGATTGATCCTAGGTGCTCGGCAAAGATTGGGGTCCTCGTGCCTACGTACTCCCTCGTGCAATGGGAAAGTCAGAGCCTCGTAATTCGGCCTACTACAGTTGGTAGGTTATTGATTTTATTACCTTTCTTTCAAAAAAAGGATTTAGGAGTTGAATCGCACTAAAGACTATGGATAGATTATTTCTCTCAATAATCCAAACGTCTTGCATCAAAATAATCGGAGTGAGTAACGGAATGCCTATTATCCTCCTTCTGACCGCTTAAGGATCGTGGCGTTCAATTCTTCTCACATTATTAATGTGTTTTTATTACCTAAGACTGCTTGACGTTGGATCAAGGGTTTGGGTCTAAAAGAGACGTTTTGGTTTTTTAGGTTTGATGGAGATGCACGAAGGCGACTGACTCACGGGTGAATGCAAATGGGAGTTTATTGTTTGATTTGATAGCAAGGCACAATGTGCTCTGTTGTTCACTCTCATATTTCGTTTCATGATTTCAAAGGTTTGTGGTGATGGTGGTTTTGGGTTCTCTCATTTCATCTTGGCTTTGTTTCTGTGTTTTTTTTCTTCGGATTTTTGATTTAATGATTTGATGTTGATGATGTATTGAGGGTGGATTTGGTATGGGTTTTTTTAAAGAAAACAAACAAGGGTGTAGTGGTAGATTGATAATGGATGAAGGTGGGCTATGGAAGATTCGAAGGTTTGATTGGTTGTTTGAGTGCAGGTTTTTGTGTTGTTATTGCAAGTTCGGTGATGGTGAGTAATATGAAGGTGAAGATGAAGAAGTGATATGATTTGTTTGAAGGGTGGTAACAGTTTATGACTATTTATGAGGGGTAATTTTATGGTTTAATGAATGGTTTCGGTCGGCTTATGGTTTTTTTTGGTTCTTTGCAATGAAGAAGGTTTGGTCAAAAGGGTATGGCGGTTAAGGTTTGTGTTTGGGATTTTGCGATCCGGTTTTATGGTGTTGGGGTTGGTTTTCTCACGCTCTCAGTTTGTATTTTCGATTTCAAATCTCACAGTTTCTTCTCAGTGTTTATTCTGCGTTTTATTGAATCTCTCTGTTCATCTCATTTTCTTATTTTTCTGGTTTTCGTTTTCGGGTTTATTGGGTTGTGGAGGTTTATTGAAATATTTTTGAAGGTTTTGTTGAAGATTTGAGGTCAGTTTAATGGTGTGGTGGTAATGGAAGCATAGGGCATTATTTTTTTATTTTTTTATTTATTTTTGAAGCTTGAAGTTTTGGATTTGATTTGAGCAGGGTTTTATGAGGTTGTTTAAGCTTGAATGAAGTGAATTGAAAGTGTTGGTTTTATAGAGGATTTGGAGGGGTGAAATTGGAAATACTTGGAGAAAAAGTTTGGAAATTTTGAGTTGTATTTGGATAAGAATTGGTGGTCTGCGTGTGAGGTATTGATGAGTGTGTTTGTACGATTTTTAAATATGCACTGCGAATTTATTGTTGTATGGAAGAGGAATCTGTGCGTTTTAAATGGTTTTGTGAGGCTGTAGGTGGGGTCAGTATACATTTCATGGTGGAAGAAATTATGGTGAGATATTGATGAGTGGGCCAGGTATTATGTTGCTATAGAAAATGTTGTAGAGGCTTGGGATATTTTTTCAACTGTTCCGCTGGTATTGGGTAGTAGGAAGGCTTTTAGAGCAAACAAACTTAATAATAATAATAATAATGAAAAAAAAGAATAATAATAAGAAATGGTAATAATGATAATATTAATAATAATAGTAATAATAATAATACTAATGATGATAATAATAATAATAATAATAATAATTAAAAATTGAAATTATGGATAGTAAAAAATTAAAAAGGATATTTTTTTTAAGATGAAAAATAATAAAAGAGAAAATTTAAATTGATTTTTTTTGTGTAGTTTCTTTTTGTTATGAAAATTGATTAATAGAAAAATGAAGGTGATAATCGGACAAATGTCTCCACACAACTGATTTTTTAGCACTATACACACACAAACACACACTGACAATATCAAATGAAACTTGATTTTTTCCGCACAAACCTGAACTTGGACAATAAAAGGAAATGACATATTTTTTGGATTTTTCTGAATAAAGGTTAGACAAGAATAAAATGATATTCAGGTAGAACAAATTTGGGGTATGACAACAGCTTTCATCTCTTCGACCACCCTATTGTTCATGATATAGTAACACAGAGGTTTGTCCTCTGGAGTTTCACTTGACACAAAGTCTTTCTATGTCTCTGAAACTTCCGACACATTATCATACTCAGCTGGTAGTACCGACAATATGCAACAATTCAAGACGAAATTCTCCCCATAGGTATCATTGTTGGTACCATCATACATGTCTTTGTCGAAGTCATCCTCAGGTGATGGAGTGAACTCTTCATCGAACTTGGGATAATATATAGGCTCTTCTTCATCATATTAAGGAGTATATTCTAGCACCTTCTTACAGTCACTAGTTGATGTGCACTATGCACTTTGGGTCGATACTACCCATTTTTCTCTAGAAGTTACAACAATCATAGTCTGATTCGCCATGATCTTTCCTTTTTCAACCCATCTAACTTTTGGATATTGTCTCTTTTTCCTGATGTTCCCATAGGTTTCAACTGGAATGTCAAAGCTTATTTCCCAGCTTTCTTATTCCATTGATAGCGCCTCCACTAAGTTTTGGTCATGGGTTTTTTCCCTTTGTAATTGGGAGAAACCATATAGCCTCTAGGTTCGACCCTTTTTTCAGCCACGTTAGCCTCTTTTCTAAGTCCAACACTTTCCACTTTTCCCTTTTGCTACCTTTTTTATTGATTGGTTCCACCCATTTCTCTCATGGAGTGTCTGACAGTGGCACAAAAGTCTTGGGTTTGGCTTGTTAGAAATGTTTCATGTACTCCTCATTTTGACGGGGATCACCCTTTTAATTGAACACAAATCTTGGGACTGGAGGCCTATAAATAGGTAAAGTCTCCTTTCTACCATCCTCGTATCTTTCAGCCGCCTTCATATCAAAAACAACATTGCATTTTTGGCATTGTACTGCCTTTGAACCGCCGACTTTGCATTTCTCTAGGAAATCAGTCAGGCTCTTACCATCCTGAGGGTATACTATCTCCATTTCTTCCTCAGCCTTTTTGTCAGAACCATCAGCAATTTTGACCATCATGCACTCGACATTCTCAAAAAGGAGGTCATTGGAGAAACCTTCAATTGCCTTCACCATCATGCATTCTCTCAACTCAGAGTACAAATCTTCTTCCACCTTAAAAGGATTTGTGTCGACCTCCATCTTTGGCTTCTCGCCAAATTAGAGCCTACCATCTTTCAAATCCTTTTGCACCAAATCCCTAAAAATAACATATTGAGAAGTCTTATGACCAATGAAATTATGATATTTGCAAAATCCTTTTTTTTTCTTTTGTTTTAATGTGGGATCTTTTAAACTAGGCGGAATAATAATTTTCCCATCTTTCACTAATAAATCAAATATCTCATCACACTTTGATACATCAAAGGTATACGTTTTTTAGATATATTTGTCTGGTTTTTCTATTTCGACGGGATTTTTATCATCCGGTGACTAACAATTTACACTTATAAGTAGGCCCTGGCTTGAGTTTCGCCACATGAACCTCACTTTCGCCGACAGATTCTTCTTTTTCAAAAGAGAATTTGTCAGGTGCTAAGTAAGCAACTTTCTTATGATATCGACTAGTCTTTAATTTTTCATATTTTAAACTTTCAACTTGTCGAACTCTATCAACTAGTTGGGCCATATCCCTGAGATATTGTGTGTCCAACTTCTTTCTGATCGAATAATCGAAACCACCCATCGGTATCTCGACTAACTCGTGTTTAGGGACTTAAGTAAAACACCTAGCTTTTAGAAGTCTAAACCTGTTGAGATATTGGTCGACTGAATCGCTAGTCTTTCATTTCATGCTAGCCAGTTCCTTTAGGATAATCTTGGACTGCCCCATGTAGAATTGTTCATGGAACAATCTCTCTAATTGTGTCAAAGTGTGAAAGGAGTGTGGGGGCAGTATGGTAACCCAATAAATGTGTTCTTTGTGAGGGAACTAGGAAAATATTTCATTTTCAAATCCTCATTATTTGTTATATCCCCAGCTTCCATCTGGCATCGTGCCACATGTTCGACAGTAGATTCCTCAATTTCACCTGTGAACTTGGTGAATTTTGGAACCTTCCACCCCTGGGTAATTCTGCCTATAACATGTAATCTGATAACCGAAATTTATATGATGGTCGTTGAAGATCTGGATTGGCCCCATTGCGGACCATGATCCTCTCAACCATAACTTCCAAGTTTGGCTCTCCTGGTAGGGCATCCTTTCGGATCTTCCTGACCATATAATCAGGATCTTGATGTTGATGCACCATTACGACAAGAGGCCTCTGGGCCACCCTGGGTATATGTTCTGCTTCCTGATATGGAGGTTCTTGTCCCTCGTCATATTCCTCCTTGGGTCGAACTGGTGTTTCCGGTCGAGGAGGTGTGTCTGTCAACGTGGGGTCGTCGGTGCCCCTTGGAATTCCCCTATTCGAGTCATGTGAGTTGCCAATTGTTGGTAACTCTGTGTCGAATCATGTATTTGTGGTCTCAAAATGGTTCCAATTTGTTGAGTTAACATGTGGACCATTTTGTGATTACTCTCGTCCATCTATTGTCTCATTACTACCACGAAAATTGGATTAAATGTTGGGATGGACTGAGATAAAACCCAAACCTTAGTGGTCGATTAAATGGATTTGCTAAAGGTCCCAATCCCTAATGGGGAGAGTAGGCCACTGAAGAATTATCTCTGAACGTCAAACCACTATTATATAAACTCGACATAAAGTCTGTTAGCATCTCCAATGTTTAAGGAATAGGCATGGTAAGACTAGGCACTTGTGGCCCATTATTTCCACCTATCATTGGTCTGATCGGTTCAATCATATGAGGCGTGGTAGTCGATCTGCTATATGTGGTCGACACTGTTGAAGTAATCTATGTAATTGCTTCAGTTGTGTTTGTAATAACTGAAACTCCCTCTAAAGACGGTTTTTCAATTGGACGTGGTGTAACCATCTTGCCACTACGCAAGTGCATATATTCAACACAACCGGTCCCACCAGGTGTGCCAACTTGTCCGCACATGATTTTCGTGTGAACAATCGATGGCCTTATGTCGAAGGTTTACTTATAGGACCGGCCACACTAATCCCAAGACTGCTTTTGTTGTTTGAATTTGTGTGATCGTTTGTAATGTAAGACGGTCGTATGGTGTTCATTTGGATAAAAGAAGTAAAATGCTTGGTAATATTAAAAGGAAAGCAGGTAAAGAAACAAACAAAGGAAAACGCAAGATAATCAATAAAATGACTTGGTATTGAAATGACTTGAATGAATAAAGTGTTGGACGCTATCATACATTTTACTTAGGGGGTTAACTCTTTTCTCTTGACGCTTGGTACTCTGAGTGTGTGCCTTGTACAATGCAAAAAATGTGACCTTTATTTCTGAGAATGAACAATGCTTAAATAGGCAATAGAAAAGTAATTTTCGAACCCTTTTGTCCATTCTAATCATGCTACATGTCCTCCCACTACTCTTAATAACCAACTCCCATGTTCTCCTATTCTCCCCATTGGGGTGGTTTCTTCATGAGATCTAACAACATGTTGAAACCTTTTGACCATTGAGCTTCATTATTGTATTATTTGAATCCTTCCAACGACCCTTTCTCTTCGACTAATACTGCTTCAAATAAACTGCTTGTGTCAACCAAGGATGTGTCCATGGATGTGGTGTCTACCAATTATATCTCCTCCAATGTTATGTCGATCGAAACCGTGTTTCCTCCTCTCTTCCACAGTCGAAATCATTTCCATCTAACACCAGCATGGTAGTCACATCTTACATTGGGATTATATCCTCGAATGGGATTTTCAGGTGGAGGTGGTAGTGGCTTGATTTCCATAACTCCATTTTGAATTAAGAATGGTAGGATCTTATTGTATGTTGAAGGAAGAGGATCAAAATATTTCCATGGTCATATTTTCTCCTTTCTAGGATACCTATTTTGTTGTTGATTCTGTTGTGGCGGTCCTCTTGGTTGTTGATTTTGAAAAGCAGGAGGAGCTTGTGATAGATATTGATTTGGAGCTATATTTACTGTGTACGGATTGTAAGACATAGATTCTACAACATTGGCATCCCCTTCTTGGATTTAATATAATACCTCTTTTTATTGTGTTGATTGGAGGGTGCCTTCCCAATTTTCCCACTTTTAAATCTACTCTCAATCCTTTCTCCAATGAGAACTAAATCAGAAAATCTAGTTGATACTGATCATATCATCTTCTTATAGTATGGTTCCAGTAGAGTACTCATAAACATGTCCACCAATTTTCTTTCCCATAATAGAGGTGGCACACGAGAAGCTAGTTCCCTCCATCTTTGAGCATATTCCTTAAATGACCCATTCCCCTTTTGAGTTATGTTTTGCAATTGCAAACGATTAGGAGCCATGTCCACATTGGACTTGTATTGCTTCAAGAAAGTATTAGCAAGGTCTTCCCATGCCTTGATATGAATCCTCTCTAGTTACATGTATCAATCTAGGGATGCTCCACTTAAATTGTCTTGGAAGGTATGCATCATCAAAATTTAATCAGTGGCATAGGCAACCATCTTTCTTACAAACACCCTAAGGTGATTTTTAAGACATCTCACACCCTTATACTTTTCAAATTTGGTGCCTTAAATTTTGGAGGTATGACCACGTTGGGTACTAAGCACATTTCTAAAGAATTAAATCCAAAGATATTAGATCCCTCCACAACCTTCAACCTTTCATCCAGTCCCTTGTATTTGTCATCATCCATATTCCTTTCCATGACAGTAACCCCTTTGTTGTTATGCATAGTTAGAGTTTTTTCCCTCATATTGGAGGCTCCAATCATTATAGTTCTCTTGAGGAATATAAGTGTAAGGAGGTTTAGATGTCCCATTGTGAATAGGTAGTGGGACCACTCCTTCAGGAGGTGGGTTGCTAGCCTTTTGTTTGGCAGCTTCAGCTTCCTCACATTCTAAGTCATGAACATACCCTAATAGTGGATTGTTGTACTCAAGATAAGAGTATGAGTAGGGTTATTCTTTGGTTGCCAAGCTTCAGTTTCTAGATATCAAGATATGGATAACGCGAGTCAATTGATCAATCTTTTCCTTCATATCATTCACATTCTCCTTGATAGCGTCCACATATTCTCTAAGAGCTGCTTGATTATGCTCCAATTGATCCATGTCTTGATTTTGGTACGCTCGAGTGCGAGGTCGGGAAGTCAGATTGTCAAGCTCGATCATCCTGAGACAATATATTTTGAAAAAAAAATGATTCTCTATTTTAACCCGTTAAAGAAATGTTTTCATTGATGTATGTTATATGCATGCTAATTTATGTATGATTCTACGAAAGAAAAATATTTTTGTCAGAATATTAAACATTCATTAGTTATAAGAAAATCCAAGAATAAATAGAAATGCAAAATGATTTATTAAACTTAAAAATAAAAATTACAAGGGTCACAACCCTATTCATTACATATTGAAAATTAAACTAGGGTATTATCCCTTTATTCATACATTAAAAATAAAATAAAAACAACTAAAGAAAAACCATTGCAAAACTAAGAGCGTTTCTTAATACTTTTCCTAAACTCTTCCACCATGTGATGGCATAACTTGAGGAAGTTTGTGACATCTTCCATAGGCTGGAAGCTGATTGCAATATCCTACGCTTCCTTTAAACTTTGAGGAATCTCATGGATGACATCGTTGGACTATATGACAAACTTCATGTATTGCTTCCTAAAGTATCGTTCATCCATAGAGAGTTTCCTTATGATTTCCCTATTTTCATTAGAAGTATCTTCCAATTGTTGGATATACAAATCCGCATATATGCTCCATGCTTTCAACTCATCATATGCCCCACAGAGGAGTCCCATATTCCTTTCATGTTTTTCCATTTTCCTTTGTGTTGTTCCTTTTAACACGATTCCTTCAAAGACTTGACTTTTAGTTCTTCTAAGTGCATCAATCAAACTTTAAATCTCTATCTCTAATGCCCGAATACGGTTCTCAAACATTTCCCTTATCTCCCTTTGAGTAGAACTCATCCATATATTCCTTCATTCATTCCTTTGGCGCCAAGATTTGTCTAATTCCAAGTTATGGTCCCTAAAGCCTGAGCATACAACATCAAGATCCGCATGAACTAGCTCATTCTTTTCCTCTCCCATCTTGGCTATTCCTTCACTAATCTTTAATTGTTATTTTATTTCACAGAGACTCATATCAAGTTGATTCTTCTCGCTCATAGTTTAATAGAACTTAGCTTCCCATTCTACTTTTTCCTTTTGCAATTGTAGGACGGTCTCCTTAAGGTTTTCTTCCTCTTCCATGGAGATAATGGTTGGTGGAGGAGTCATCGGATCAACCGGACAGTTCAATATGAAAGGTAGTTTCACTATCTTGGCTCTTTCCTTCATCCATTGCTTACAAGAAACCATTGAGTTCTCCTTTGTCCTTTTAAGGCTATACTTTCCCTTTATGTGTTGCTTCTAAGCTTGAATGATCCTATTGACAAATTGATAATTTGCGGTCACATTTTGTAAGACAAACCCCTTCAACAAGCTATCATCAGGTTTAAAGGCTAAAGTATTCCTCAATTGTCTCATTACCAATACCAGATTATAGTTTATGCATCTCGTTGATCCTATGGGTAGTACATTAGGAAAGCCACCACATCTTAAGATTACATCCTTATGATTTAGAATTTGAGGAAACCATATGATATTGGTATCGATGCGAGAGGCCTAGTATTGGGACCAATAATCTCTCTTCAATTGCTTCAAATCCTTCATATCCTTCACTAGGTGAGAACACATCCATTTGTATAGTAAGGGAACATAACATAACATTTTCCCTTTCTTCTTTCTATATATTTGATGAAGAGTGAAGAAACATCTGCTAAGAGAGTCGGTATAGGGTCTTCTCCTCCATTAGTTACCGCCAAGAATATATTGATTGATGCGATATCCACAAAAATATTTGTACTTGGAAATAACACTAACCCAGAAATGAGGAGTACCATGATATTGTTCATTGTTTCCCAATCCTTGAAATCGATATAATCCTTAGCTTTCTTCTCCCAAAAATACTTTGAGAACCTATTGAAACCATCTTATTCTTTAAAATTATTCATTAAATCCAACTCAGATATATGGAGACATTCAACAATTTCCTCTAATGAAGGACAATACCCTACAGCTTTGAACGGAACCTTGTCACTTTTAGAAGAATCCAAAATCCAATAGAACTCTTCAAGGGTAGGAGCCAATTGGAAGTCTTGAAATTGAAAACACCTTAGTTCGGGATCATAGTATTGGGCCAAAGCAGTTAGTCCTTCTTCTTGGACTGGAGTAGTTGTAAGACCCAAAATTTCCCCATACTTGTGAATGATTGATTTCCTTCTTTCTTGAGGTACCCTTAAGCATAGACCTTTAACCCTTCATTGTCATAAATCCTTACCCTAATTACAATGGTCTTCTTCTTATTGGTTTCCGTATTCTGTTGACTTTGTTTTTTCCTACAAAATGTTTAAGATCCCTTATGAAAACATGCAAAACGTTTCATGAATGTTGACATAATGATGATGATATTTTTTTGTGTTTTTTTTTGTAAGGTAATATGCAAGCATGACCTAGCTTGGGTGGATTCCCTATAATAGGTTAGTTCTAGATGTTTTCTACCCAATCCCCTCACATGTAGGACATATGGTGTTTGTATCCATAAAACATATGGACTATACCCTTGTTTTACCATGAATAGGAGAAATTCTTCCTACGGTAATCCTTCGGGATAAGTCACGTCTAGTGTAACGCCTCATATAATAAATACATAGAATATCATTATACAAGAGTTTATTTGGTACTGACACCATCATAAGTGACTAATAGCATAATTCACATTCTTGACCAATTCTAAAAACAATACAAACTATGGTACAAGACATGGAAAATTATACTAAAAAAATACTCAGATCAATACAATATCCATCACTGTACAAAGATAAATACACAACGAAAACTAAATTTATGCTTCTCTTGAAACATCACGAGTATAGCTCCACTTGTAAACCAAACATGCAAATAAAACCTTAAAAGCAACAACAATAGTGGGGTGAGATAACAACATCATATTGAGTTCCCTATCTTAGAGTTATCTCGGCTCTAAAGGTTCAAATTTATTCACTACTCGAGTCTTTAGTCACTTCTCTACAAAGAACCAAAACAAGATGGAAACGTTCATACAATGATCTCGAAAATTCATGTGGGACTCAGTGGAAAACCCACCTCAAGTGTTTATCGGGAAGGCTTCCCATGGGACTCAGTGCAATACCCATCACAAGCCACTACCAAGCCTTTACAGATGCTTCCCATGGGACTCAATGTAATACCCACCTCAAGACTTACTCAATACTTCACCGGGCAAGGCTTCCCATGGGACTCAGTGTAATACCCATCACAAGCCACTACCAACGCCTCACCAATGGTACCTCAAGCCTTTATGGATGTTTCATGTGGGACTCAGTGTAATACCCACCTCATGACTTACTCAAGACTACACTATGGTAATCAGTGTAAAACACACCTCAAGTCTTTACGGATGCTTCCTGTGGGACTCAATGTAATACCCACCTCAAGAATTACTCAAGACATCCTGGGCAAGGCTTCCCATAGGACTCAGTGTAATACCCATCACAAGCCACTACCCACCTCTTCAATAGTTTCGCATCAACCTAGGGTAGTCCAAAACATCTCACAAGTTATACCTTTTTATTTCCAAAAGCTCATAACTTCTTAACTAATATAATTACGATTAATTAGAAAAGTCGGGTAAAAGTCAGCTCAAAATAATGTTTCTCGGTCTTATAAGATAGAACATAGTATTAACTTCAAATCGATATAAAGAACAGTTAAATCGGATAAACGATGAAGAAGTTATGAATTTTTAAAGAAAGAACAAAATAATATATTTCCAAGACTTACAGTGTTAACCGGTTAACACATTTTGTTAACCGGTTAACCATATCACATTTTCACTTCTAGAAGTGTATCAAAGTCTCGTTAACCGGTTAACACATTCTGTAAACCTGTTAACCGACAGTCAGTAGCACAAAAACCTGCATTTTAAAATGCATAACTTCTCCAAACTCAATCCAAATAACACCAAACATAAAAATAGTTTTAAATAGATGTTTCCACACATATTACCAACATACTCATGCATTTAATTGATATTTCAACCGTTCAAACACTCGATTCTACGATTTCTAGAACTATGCCCTAACCTCAAGAAAACTATAACTTCTAGAAATAAAAGTTTCTAACTAGAACCCACCTTGCAATCGATGAGGAGTTTGATGAAGATGAAGATTGATGAAGAAATGGTGGTGATTCTTGATCTTAAGCTTCTAGGGTTTTCTTTCCTCCTTCTTCCATTCGTTCTCTACATTCTCTTCTCTTTTCCCTTTCTTTTTTTGTTTCTAACTTCTAACACATAACTTGTTTTTCTTTTTATTCAAACAAAACAATAATTATACTGATATAACTATTAGTTAGTAACAATCGGTCCAAATTGAGAGTATCCAAAAAATGTTTGTGAGTCAAATATGTAATAAAACCTCTTAGTTATATAATACTAATTAATTAATTTGAGTTTTTCGGTTGCTCTAATTATTTTAATTGAAAACTCTCAGAGCATATCGAAACCCTATTAAACTTAACTAATATTATCTAGAGCATTTATTAAAATACGGGGTATTACATCCTCCCCTCCTTAAATTAAAATTTGTCCTTGAATTTCCTTTACTCATCAACAACGAAAGTTTGTAACACCATTCTAGATCCATACTTGTCCTTACTACTGTTACATACTCTGACATATTCAAATTCCAATTTGACTTTACGGCTCAAAGTCCTTGTTTCATAATAAATCAATGTTCACGTTCTTACTCATACGCTTGTTCCAACATTGGGTTAACTTCTAACTTACTATTTCCGCAATTCATCTGTTGTTTCACACTGAACCACTTAGTCACGTCTCTCCTTCGAAGAAACATACCACTTTAATTCCTTCCATTGATTCATAACACAAAGCATAACACTCTAATTTGATTTCGGGATAACAAATACTCAACAAACCTCCATAAGGTATCTTAGTGAAACCTTATCTATGCACAATTACCAACAAAAGCTCTTATTAAAATCCTTCAATTACTAAAACCATTTCAAAGTTGTCAAACAACGTTTGTACCAATTCCATTTGGTCTAGCATCATAAACTATAACCATTTACGTCTGACACTTCATCCTTTCAGTATCTTACTATAGATAACACAAAATAAAATTTCTTACTTCAGTACTTATAAATAATTCTCTTTTGATTCTTAATAATCCAACTAAAATCTTTCATTTGTCTCCTTCCATTATGCTTTCAAAGTCTAACAATGTAGATTCCATGAATTCCTAAACAATACTAGGTAGTTGATAGTCTGCGGAGAACACACGTATCCATTGGAGTTCTCACTAACCAGCGAAACAAGAACTTGCAGACATTCAACGATAGAACAATTTACTTTTTAACTACACAATCATAACATCGGTCCAAACTCTCCAACGACAGAGATACAGGGGTTGTACTGTTGCAATCATAACTAATACAATTATGATTCCATTCTAAACTCGAAATAATTTATCCAATTCAACTTAACAAATATTCCATGGTTACTATACTCCATGTCAACCCTCTTCACATGACTCTATTCACTCAAGGTTTCTGTTGACACAAGGTCTCCCTTAATAACAATGTAGTAATGTTATAGAACTTACAATCATTAGTTAGTCATCAATACCAAACTTAAATCATCCTTAATACACTTGCAGATTTCCATAACACTTTCCTATTGCATACAATATTCCACATACTCACCTTTGAGGATCACACAAAACCTCTTATTCAAATTCGCTTCTCTCAAGGGTCTCGTTCCTTAAACGATCCAATTTACATGTTTAATTTTGGAACATTAATCTATCACTCTTACCTGGTAGGGTAACTTAAAAAATTCCTATCTCTGAATAAGGTTCAACTACATAAATTTGGTATTACTCTTATGGAGTCCATAACTGATGTTAAGAATTAAAGATACTAAAACTGACCAATTGTTCATCTTCTATCCACACAATAATTCAAATACCAAATTTTTTCCTGGAAGATCAATACTTCATGAGTCTCTTATAACTTAGCAATCTAGGTCCTTAGTAGTCGCAACGACGACGCACCAAAAATTTAGATCATTTACTGTGTACCAATCATGCTTAAAAGAAAGTTCAAAATTTTATCCTCTGACACTTCGAACATAACCCAAAACGAACTTACAGTTCATAAAGTACAATTCTCTAAAGTCCTCCACAAAGTCATGTCAATCGATTACCTATCTGAGGCTAATCGGTCGAACACAGCTGAACTTGTTCCTCTTGTTAACAAACAATCCAACTCAAAATTATCAATCTAGTCCAAACTAACTTGCAAGATGATTCTCACTTGCAGTTTATAAACATGTGTAACAATCGCCCACCGTTCACAACTTAAGGTAACACAGAACGAGGCATAACATGCATGTGACATACTCCAACAAGTGACGAAGTAGAATTACCATTTCTATTATGGTCATAACACTGATTTTCAATGGAATTGTTTGATTCCACTCGTACAACGACGTTAGTAGGAAAACGACAATGACGACATCAAAAAGGGTTTTAGTCACAAGCCAACACTTGGTTCGTTCATAAGAAAAATTCAACACACAATCCTTATCTGGTAAAACAAAACGATGGACATCTCATTTCTAGTATACAACTTTGTCCTCTCTCTTTAATTCCTTTGTGAGAATTAAAACAACAACCTTTTTAATCCCACTAGAGATAAATTCCAAATATTTCGATCATTCACAAATATAGGAGTTTTTCCTTCACTTGAAAACTGAGGTAATGCACTCCTCTGAAGAACCTTGTTGTCTCTACTTACATATTAATCGGGGTTCCCTTACCCTCTACTAATCATTGCATAAAAAGTCTCCACAACTTTCTATCGGTACCAAGAACGCTTCTATCAGGCACCCAAGTCAAAAGGTATGAATCTTAAAAAATAAAATTTTCAAAACTTAACAGTGGTAACCAGTTACTACCAGGAGGGTAACCGATTACTCAGTGCGAATCTGAACTTCCAGTAGCTAAAAGAGATTTAGAAACACAATTCGGTAACCAGTTACTACCTAGAGGGTAACCAATTACTTCAAATGGAGAAGCAAAATTCTGGTTTCCATTGCTACCTAAACCTCCCAAACGCATTCCAATGGCAACCAAAAGATATAACAATTATCAACAGATGATTTCACACATATAGTAATCATACTACCAGGGTCCTAATGGGTGAACTATCATTGATTACACTTCCTTAACTTTAGTTTCAACAACAACTTAACAACTCCATTGTACATTCGTCCAAAAATACATTCCATTATCACCTTCTCATATTGCGCTATTAATATTGTTTCCATACCGTGTTCACTCCACGCTCTACGGTAATCCTCTCATACCCAACATAATTCATCTTACTAGAGTTCTCCTGAATCTAAGGTTCTTACTCTAACACTTAACACAACTTCATTTGGTCCATATCAAATATACCTCATGTTACAAAATAAAGCTTATTCTTTCTCAGGAACTATACCTTATACCATTCCTTGGGTAATTCAACACTTCCGAAATGATTCCTTACTAAATATAAAACCCTGATGTATTACTCTAAACTTTGTCTCCTCGGTCATAACTGAAAATACAACACCAATCTTCTATTCTTCTTCCGGGGTATACTTGTCTCACTTGAAATGTGTAATCACATTGTTGTGTTTCTCTTCACGCTTCACCATAACTTTAGGTTCTCAAAAGAAAATGAACATTCTTAACTTGTAACTTCTATCCATCCGTAAGGTATTATCCAAATACATTCCTTGAAGTACTCTCGTTCATCTACGATGCCACCGCGATCTTAGAACTGAAACACTAACAATTAACTCATTCCCGACCTTACATCACACGTTCCACAAAGCATCTTCTCTTTTCATGGAATGAGATTTCTCGAAACTCTTGTCCATACCAGTGACCAATACTGATCCACCAGTGACTTTACGTATTCCTTGTTACACTGACCACTCACCCGATAGAGATTTTACCTTTCAGACTTTATCCATTCCAAAGGATTTCTCAAACCATACACTATTCTGCAACTCCATATTACATGAAGTACAACTCTTAAGACTCCAAATGAGCTGACTAAAGCTCCCTCTACTAACTCTTGGCTTGAGCCTACTCTCACAGCACAAGTTACGCCAACACTTCAGAGTCCTCGTGGTCGCTCAACCATGACTTTACCTATAACATACATAAAATTAGGTTGATCAGACCCAATACTTCATAATATGATATTAAGAGTCACGCTGGCAAGACACACTTAAGAGGCAAGAAAGATTTACTTATGATGTTTTAAGGCTAGGTCAAGGATATGACCTGCTCTGATACCAACTATAACGCCTCATATAATAAGTACCTAGAATATCATTATACAAGAGTTTATTTGGTAATGACACCATCATAAGTTCCTAATAGCATAATTCACATTCATGACCAATTCTAAAAATAATATAAATTATGGTACAACACATGGAAAATTATACTAAAATAAAAATACTAAGATCAATACAATATCCATCATTGTACAAAGATAAATACACAGCGGAAACTAAATCTATGCTTCTCTTGAAACATCTCGATCATAGCTCCACTTGTAAACCAAACCTGCAAATAAAACATGAAAAGCAACAATAGTGGGGTGAGATAACAACATCTCAGTGAGTTCCCTATCTTAGAGTTCTCTCGGCTCTAAAGGTTTGAATTTATTCACTACTCAAGTCTTTAGTCACTTCTCTACAAGGAACCAAAACAAGATGGAAACGTCCATACAACGCTCTCGACACTTCACGTGGGACTTATTGGAATACCAACTTCAAGGGTTTATCGGCAAGGCTTCCCATGGGACTCAGTGTAATACCCATCACATGCCACTACCAAGCCTTTACGGATGCTTCCTGTGGGACTCAATGTAATACCCACCTAAAGACTTCATCGGGCAAGGCTTCCCATGGGACACATTGTAATACCTATCACAAGCCACTACCAACACCTCACCAATGGTACCTCAAGCCTTTATGGATTCTGTTGCACCCCAAAATTTGCCCTCACAAGACAAGACTTTGTGTGATAAGAGGTTCACAAGACCTCTCATGAGGTTCAAAAGTTTCACAAAGTTCACAAGGTTCACAAGACCTCTCATGAGGTTCACAAGTTTCACAAAGTTCACAATTAGTCAGAAAGTTTGACAATTCCCTCAGACAATGCATCCTCCTAAGCACTGCATCCTAAACTAGGGTTTTGACTTTGATCAGGCTATATGGACTTCCAAGACTTCAATTGAGCTTCATAACATCTTATATGTGTTTAAGAATCCCCATGGCAAGTTTCAAGACTTTTCCCAAAGGTTTGCTCAGTCAGATGATCAGATAGGTTAAAATCAGTCAAAGTAGTTAAAAAGTCAAACTGAGGTCAACTGTGGTCAAACCAAAGTCAAACTTCATGATTTTTTGCCAACATCAAGTATATGAAGTAAAATTCATCATTTGATCAAGGGTTGATCATGATTCATCAAGGAGATTTCAGATCATCAAGAATCAGGAGTTTCTAAATTAGGGTTTCCTTAGGAAAAGTCAACTGAACTTTGACCAGCCATAACTTTCACATTCTTCATCAAATTTTTCCCATCCAAAGCTCATTTTAAAGGAAATTGAATTCTCTACAACTTTGTGTCTCACAAGCCAAGCCCAAAAATGCTTCATTTGGTAGGTATGAGCTAAGACATTATAGGTCCTTTTAAAAGTCAACAAAAAGTCAACAACTTCAAAAGAGCATAACTTGAGAATGGTAAAAGATATGGACATGAAACCAATGGTGTTGGTTAGAGGACTCTTTAAGCTTTCCAAAATGTCCAAGAACACCCTCATAGCATTAAAATTGAAGGATTTGTGCCCTTGCAAAGTTGGGAAATTTTTGGGAGGTTTATGAAGCAAATAGGACCTTAAAACCAAATTCTTCCAAATGGGCTTGTAATTTTGTGATCCAAACTTTAACATGACATCATGCACGACCCAATCCTCATTTATTCAGATTTTTATTATTTTGATTTTATTTATTTTGATTTTATTCATTTAAAACCATTTTAAATCAAAATCAAATATATAAATCAAATATTTGGATGAGATATTGCTTCTAGAAAATCATAAATGTTGCTTGGATCAGATTGATATGGAAATTATGGTGATTGTCTTAAAATGGCAAGGTTATATCAAAGAATATTTGAATTTTAAGGCATGATCTTTTTCAATCTCATTGATCCAAAAAGTCCAAAGAACCATCACTTCTCTTGACCTAATTTTGTTCATTTATAAGTATAGAACTCATCACAATGCCAAGGACACGAATTTGCTGCCTCAAGAACAAGTTCCAAATTTTCAAAATCCATCAAAAACTCTCCATTCGGATTCTCACTTAGAGGCTCTCTCAAAGCATTCTAAAGGTTGCAAAACATTCCTTGGACATCACTGATGCTTCCTCAATCATCAAAAGCATCATAATCATGCCCTACTGCATAAACCGAATCACACTTGTTCTTGCATTTTGATTTTTTCGATTTCATATATATCTTTGTTTTAAATAAATTTTGATGGTTGATTAATGTTTATAATGATGTTTAGAATGATTCTGGATAGTTTGATTGGAGATTGGATGCAGGAAACGTGAGAAGCCATTGTTAGGGTTTCGGCCAAGCTATTAGGGTTTCATGATAAACCTAATATAAATTATTTTTAAGGACATAGAAAGATTGTATGAGCTCTGGGGATCATAATGCACTAATCAATTGGAAGAAATTTTGCTGTTTCAATGGTGTTTGATTTTCGCAGGTTGTACATATTGAAAAATTCGCAGGTACCTTCGTAGGAGAAAGTGCAAGAAAATTCGTAGGTAATTTGGAGAAGACGAAGACCGGTGGCGCCAAAATCTGATTTCAAAATCTGTTTTAATATTTTATTAATTTGTTTGAGGTTATTATACGAATGCGTTGATGGCTCAGTTGGTTGGTGTGCGTATGCGTGATGTTCAAGGTTCTGGGTTCGAATCCCCCAGGCCTTTTTGCTTTGTTGTTTTTATTTTGATTTTTCCAGGATACGCATAAAAGAATATGAAGGCAGCATGTTATCACCAAACGCGCGTTGGCCTGGTGGAGGACTAGTTGGTCTTGGGGATTGCAAAGCCTAGGGCCTGGGTTCGAATCCCAGCCCCAGGTATGTTTTTGTTCATATTTTCTTCCATTTTATTTTTGTTTAATATATATTATAATTAATTTAATTCATGATAAATACTTAAAATAAAATGTTTATATTATTTTTTTGTATGATTTCAAATTCATTTTTTTCCTTAAAATTAAACTTTATTATTAAAATTATTTAATATTTATTCTATTGTAAATTATTAATATTATATGTTGTGTATAAATAAATTAATTGATTCACCCTAAAAATTTTATATGTAAAAAAAAACCTAATTTTTTATATAAACCCTAATAATATTTTTTAAACCCTAATTATTTTGTAAATAATTAATTTAGTTGTTTATTTTAATTTTATAATTTGTTCATATTATATGTAGTTTTCTAATCTAAATAATTTAATTAAATAGTAAACCCTAATTTATTTTTCTAAATAGTTAAAAACCCTAATTTTATTTTATGAATTTAATTTATTATTTTGTATGCTTATAATCAAATATTTTTATAATATGTATATAAAATTAAATAATTAGACTATTAATCATATTTTATTAGTATATAATATTTATTATTTATTTCTTTTATTAAAAAATCTTAAAAAATATATATTTATTTATTTGTTCACTTTTAATTTATTTCTATATTATATTGTTATACTAACCATTTTATACATATTTATTTCATTACTAACCCTCTTATATTTATTTATTTTTGTATTATTACTAATCCATTTAATTATTTATTTATTTGCTTATTTTAATTATTATGTAATTGTACCACTTATGTAATAGTTGTAGTATTATTTTTATTATTTATTAAATTGTCATGGTTAGTAAAATAGGGAGTGTAAAACATGTTTATATTTAAAAAATTTAGATCATTAATCTCAAGATAAATATTTGAATTGGTACACTCACACACGTAAGTCGATCCTGGATCGCCATCTCACATTCTTAAGGGTTACCTCTCATGTTGCCTAAACAAAAGGTCAAGTAGGGTGTATAAAGCAAAGTCCCTTCTCTTATATCATCTAGTCCCTTAAAAGATAAAAAGATCAAGTCCCTTCACGGTTGCCTTCGTAAATGATCTTGTCCCTTTCGAATAAAGATGATAAGTCCCTTCGAGTTGCTAAATACACCTTACAGTTGCCTAAATAACAGTTGTCCCTTCACTTGTCCCTCATACATCCAAGGTAATGACTACCTATTCCTTAATAATAGGGATAGTCTTACCATTTAAAGGATATTTAAGAACAGAAAAGACTTAACTTAGGGTAGGTTCCTCTTATGTACTTGCTCATTTTTTTCAAAAACATTTCAAACACTTCACATTTTTTAAGCAATTTTCAAAACAAAGGCTTTATATATATCCGTACATGGATCATTATAAAGTACTTAAGAAAATTTCTAATCACACACTACACTTCTCAAAAACAATTTAAAGTGAGCTAAGTAACTAAGAGCCCATGGATAACCATGGATGTAAAGGGTGCTAATACCTTCCCTTTACATAACCTACCCCCCGAACCCAAAAATCTTTTAAGGTCTTTCCTGTTCTTTTATGCCCTTTCATTTGGATAAAATAAAAGTCGGTGGCGACTCTTGCTATCCGCAACATTTAACTAAAGTCAGTTCTCCCACCGTGTTACAGAACTGGCGACTCTGCTGGGGATTTAATAAAAGAGGGGTACCCTTAGGAATTAGATCACTTTAAAATTGTTTGCCTTGTTTGCTTTATACTTACTTGTTGGGTGCTCTTATGTGTGAAAGATCCTAACCCGGATCTAGTGTACCTTAGGTAAATGGCAATAGACCAAGGAAATTGTACGGCGTATACCGATATGGTTGATCTGGTGGCCATAGTTAGTGTGACTTCTTGGTTGGTGCTTATGTTCCTTAAGTCAAGTTGAGGATAATATGAGGCTGCCATATGTTGTCAATGCACTAACTAACTTTTAGAACCCTAGTTATCCCATCTTGGCCTTTAGAAAGTAGTGAGATAACCGGCTTTGGTGAAGACTGAAGTTGGTTGATACTCGATACTACGCTCATTGAGATTCTAAACTTGGAGGGTTTTGGTTGGCAAGTAAGTTGCCTACTGAACAACCACCCTTGTGAAGGATTAGTGATATTGAGATCCCTTAGAACCCGGTTACTTTTGTAGGACAGGATGAACCAACTAACTTCAGGGGAGGGTACTTACCTTTAAACCTCATGCAAGCCTTCAAACCTAGGGCTATTGTGTGACTTGTTTGTGTGTGCCACGTGTTTGTGATTGAGCATAACATCATAGCATCATCATGCATCATAAGCATAGCATTTTCACTAACCATTTCAAGGACCAAAGGATTTATCTTTGTTCTTTGTTGCAGGTCATGGCTTCTGCTCGTAGGAATACTATCCGGATCAACTTTGTAGGAATACCTCCTAAGCTTAAGGAGTTGGTTTCTCAAGTGTCTGAAAACTCCCAGTTCATCAAGAGGCATGGTCACTTATTGGATCTAGTCACTTCAGGGTTCAATGAAGACATGATGAGTGTGATGTTTCAATTCTTTGACCCTAAGCATCATTGCTTCACATTCCCTGACTATCAGCTGGTTCCTACAATGGAAGAGTTCTCTAAACTTCTGGGTATACCTGTTCTTGATCAAAGACCCTTCACAGGCTTGGAAAAAGAGCTTAGACCAGAATTTATTGCTGCAGCTCTACATCTGAAGAAGTCAGACATTGTTCTAGAAACGAGAAGTGGAGTTAAGGGTATTCTTGCTAAGGTGTTGATAGAGAAGGCTCAATTGTTCTTGAAGGCTAGGAGCTATGATGCTTTTGAGGAGATCTTAGCCTTGCTGATTTATGGCTTAGTGTTATTCCCCAATCCAGATCAGTTCATAGACGTTCACGCCATCAACATATTTCTGAGCCACAATCCAGTGCCTACATTGCTTGGAGACATTATGCATTCTCTTTATACTCGTACTACAAAGGCACGAGGAACTCTGATGTGCTGCATATCTTTGCTATCTAGGTGGTTTATTTCTCACCTTCCTCGATCAGTGATGAAGAATGAACAAGGGTTCAGGTGGTCAAATAGGATTATGTCACTCTCTCATTCAGATATCCATTGGTGCTCCAGATCTATGGAGAATGTTACTATCATTGACCGTTGTGGGGAGTTTCCTAATGTGCCACTTCTAGGCATAAGAGGAGGCATTACTTACAACCCTTCCTTAGCTTTACGACAGTTTGGTTACGCTCGGAGTGATGGTCCTCATGACATGTTGATTCAGGGTATTGTGTTTGACTACGACAACGATCTGCAAGGTTACCGTCAGAGGTTCATACGAGCATGGGGAAAAGTGAACAAGGTTGACAGCAAGACTCTGGAGCCCAAGTACACTATTCCTATGGAAGCTTATCTCAGATGGGTGCGATCTCGTGCTCAGACTCTCATGATGCCATATCCTGCCATCCTGCCAATTACTATGGAGCCTGTTGCTGAAGGAGATACTTCTTATACTATCCTTCACCCAGACATGCCCACTGACATGGAAGACTTACAGAGATCCTGGATCCAGTTGAAGGAGCAAAGGGATACTTTCGAGGCTCATTACAAAGCAAGTCAAGAAAGAATCCTGGAACTAACAAAGCAACTTCACGAGGAGCGGAATCTCAACTCATACCTCAACACAAAGAGGAAACGTCCATGGGAGACTTAACACCCCATCTTTTGTATTTATTTCACTTTGTAAGCCCAAAGGGCAAACAAATTTATTACTAATAAAAGTTTACTTTCTTGATTGTTTAAGTAAATTTAAATCCTGCGGTCCTTGAAAACATTGCATACGCATTTATACACCATATCATTGCATCACATGTTTCTTATGCACAGGTTTCTTATCTTCTCGCTGTTTATTTCAGCAATGGCTCTTGAACAAACAGTCAAAGATCTCTAGGCACAAAATGCACAGTTCCAAGAGCTGATCCTAAACTTGTCCAAGGGGCAGGATGAATTGAAGACACTGCTGGCCAAGAAGACTAAGAAGACTAGAAGGTCAGGAGGCCTAATCAACATGGGAAGACGGTTCAGAGGTCCTGTCAAAACCAAGGAACAGGTTGAAGATTATGAGTCTGAAGAGTCTGAGAAAGAGGGAGGCAGTCTCCATAATACAATGGGGGACTCTGATTCTGAAGCTAACTACTATCATGAGCCTAATGAAGATAAGTTCAAGATGCTGGTGGATAGAATGGATGCTATGGAATTGCAAAAGTCTTCTGGGCTAGATTTTGAAGACCTAAGTTTGATATCTGGGGTGGTTATACCCATGGGTTTCAAGGTCCCTACTTTTGTAGTATATGATGGTGTCTCTTGTCCCAAGCTGCATCTGAGGTCTTATGTCCGGAGAATCCAACCCCATACTGCTGATAAGAAGTTGTGGATCCATTTCTTCCAAGAGAGCTTATCTGGAGCTCAATTGGAATGGTACTATCAGTTGGAGAGTGTCAACATTCGTGATTGGAATGATCTTGCTGAAGCCTTTTATAAGCAATATCAATACAATGCTGACCTAGCCCCTACTCGCATGCAACTACAAAGCATGTCTATGGGTGCTAAAGAAAATTTCAAGGAGTATGCCCAGAAGTGGAGAGATTTGGCTGGAAGAGTGCAACCCCCTCTAACTGACCGGGAGTTAGTGGATATGTTCATGGGTACGCTGAATGGTCCTTTTTACAGTCATCTCATTGGAAGCTCATCATCTGGCTTCACTGAGTTGATAATGACAGGAGAGCGCGTAGAAAGTGGTATAAGGAGTGGCAAGATCCAAGTGGGTGCTTCTTCATCCAGTACTACAAAGAAGCCCCCTAGTGGGAAGAAAGAGTCGAATGTTGTTTATGGTCAATCTGATCGTAATAGGAGGCATCAGTCTGTGAGTGCAATTCATATATCAAATCCTACTCCTGCAACACCAGAGCCACCACAGGGAAATCAACAGAGGCCTAGAAGGCAGTTCACTAAGCTCAACATGTCACTGGCCCAAGCCTTGCAACACTTGTTGAAGGGTGAACTTATCACTTTGAGGGACCCTCCTCAGAATCCCAATGTTACCTCTCACAGGTACAATCCTAATGCACGATGTGCATATCATTCAAATTGTCAGGGACATGATACCAATAGTTGCTGGATATTGAAGAATAAAATTCAAGATATGATTGATACGGGAGAGATTGAGTTTGACCCTCCGGGTACTCCAAATGTGATTACTGCTCCCATGCCAAATCATGAGAAGAATGTCAATGCCATTGATGAAGTTTCACATATTTCCTCAGTTGCAGATTTGACTACACCATTGTCTGTTATTAAGAAGAAGTTAGTAGAAGCTGGGTTCTTTCCAGGTTGTCGTGAAGATTGTTTATATTGTGCTTATAAGTCGGATAGCTGCTGGAGGTTGAAGGACGGAATTCAACGCCTCATGAATAATTACACCATAGTGTTTGAGAGGACACCACCTTCTGTGGAGAGCATGGTTGAACATATAACTAAAGGTGCGAAGGTTGAAGAGGTGGATATGGTTGATAAAGTGCCAGTAAGGATTACTTCCAAGGGACCTGTAAAAATCACTCGTAAGGGTCCAATTAAAATTACTGCTGAAGGCCCTATGAAGATTGTTACTGAAGCTAGAGTGGCTCTTATGATCATTACCACTCCGGATCCTATTCCATATACTTCTGATAAAGCTGTGCCATGGCATTATGGTTCCGATGTTTATATTCATGGTGTTAAGCAGGAATCCTTAGCTGATGCACCTGTTGTTGATGAAAATCTGGATGTTGATAATATTGCTGGATCTAGTAAGATCACACGAAGTGGAAGAGTTTTCTCTCCTCCAGTTACCTCCAAGAATACAGTTACTCCAACTACTACCTCCACTGCTGATGCTCGGGGCAAAGGTCCTGTTATTGAACCTGTGCAAACTGATGCACCAACTGCTGACGATCTTTCTAAGCAGATGGAAGAAGTACTGAAGATCATTCGCAAGAGTGATTATGACATTATTGACCAATTGGGGCATACTCCCTCCAAGATTTCTATGTTGTCTTTGCTGTTGTGTTCTGAGGCTCATGTTAAATCCTTGATTAAATATTTGAAGACTGCTCACGTACCAAATGAGATTTCTGTAGACCAGTTTGAAAATTGTGTTGCACACTTGACCTATGATAATGAGTTAGGTTTCTCCGATGCTGATTTGACTCCGGCCAAGAGGGATCATAACAGGGCTCTACATATCTCTATTGAATGTAGGGGCACTACCTTGTCACATGTGTTAATAGACAATGGTTCTTCGCTGAATGTGTTGCCCAAAGAAGTTCTGAATAAGCTTAGTCCTGAAGATGCTGTATTGAAGCCCAGTAATATAGTGGTGAAGGCTTTTGATGGCTCAAGAAGAGTGGTGCATGGAGAAATTGATCTCCCAATCAAAGTAGGTTCTCAGGTCTTCAATGCTACTTTTTATGTAATGGATATTCGTCCGTCATATTCTTGTTTGCTTGGACGTCCCTGGATCCATGGGGCAGGTGTTGTAACCTCCACCTTACATCAGAAGCTGAGATATCTGGTAGAAGGAAAAGTTGTCACTGTTTACGGAGAGGAAGGATATATAGTTAGCCATGTGAACACCTTTAAATATCTTGAAGTGGAAGGTGAATATGTTGAAACACCGTGCCAGACATTCGAAGTAGTTCCTTGGGTTGTTAATAATTATGAGGCTCCTCCTGTTGTCAAGAAAGTTCCTGTGGTCACCAGAGTACCTCCTACAATGGCTTCCCTTAAAGATGCTAGAGCTGTGGTGGATGAAGGTGGTTGTACTATTTGGGGTCAGCTTCCTGACATTCCTTACAAGTCTGACAAATTTGGTTTGGGTTTCACTGCAGAGTCCCAGAAGGCTGTTCGTCGTGCTCGTGCTGTTCGTATCACCAATCAGGGGATTATGAAAGATCAGATCAATGTTGTGGGTGACTATGATGAAGACTACAACTTAGATGCTTGGATTTTTCCTACTGTGGGTGCTGGGCTCAATAACTGGAAGGCTGAAGATGTTGTTCCTATCTCCTTTAGTCAGGAGTAAATACTATTACTGTGTTGTTACTTTAAAGTTTGTAATCTTTGAACAATTAAACTCTTAAGCCTTGTGCCTTACCCGGGGCACAATGGTATGCTTGTTTCGGGATGTCATTTCATTTGCATACTTCATTCAATAAAAATCAGTGGACGTTTCGTTTTCGTAAATATTGTGTTCATTGTCTTTCTTTTATTTTATTTTTCTTTTACCAGCTATGAGTTCTTACACACACCCACATCACTAAAATGCAGATCCTCATCCACTCTGGACCCTGTTGATAACAGTTCTACTATTGCCAATTATAATTTCGAGAATCCGATCTATCAAGCTGAAGATGGAAATGAGGACGATTGTGAGGTACCTGTAGAGCTTGCTAGGTTGTTACAACAAGAAGAGAAAGCTATACAGCCACATGAAGAGCCAATCGAAGTTGTGAATCTGGGAACTAAAGAAAACAGGAAAGAGGTCAAGATAGGGGCTGAATTAGAGGATAGTGTCAAGAGCAGATTGATTCAGATGTTACATGACTATGTGGAGATCTTTGCTTGGTCCTATGAAGATATGCCCGGGTTAGATACGAACATTGTGGTTCACCGTTTACCAGTAAAAGAAGATTGTCGTCCAAAGAAGCAGAAGGTTCGTCGTATGCGTCCTGAAATGTCAGTGAAGATTAAGGCAGAGGTAATGAAACAGTTTGATGCAGGGTTCTTAGCTGTGACTTCTTATCCTCAATGGGTTGCAAATGTGGTACCGGTACCTAAGAAAGATGGTAAGGTACATATGTGTGTAGACTACAGGGATTTGAACAAGGCCAGCCCCAAAGATGACTTTCCACTTCCTCATATTGATGTTCTGGTAGACAACACTGCTCAGCATAAGGTATTCTCTTTTATGGATGGTTTCTCTGGTTACAATCAAATCAAGATGGCACCTGAAGATATGGAGAAGACAACATTTGTTACACAGTGGTGTAAACACCCCAAATTTGCCCTCACTCATTTCACCATGGCTTGTGATCATTCTCATATGCATAAACACAAACATATCATCTCATATCTCATTTTTGATTCACTGCATAGTTTCTAAGTCATCTGCACCTAGGGTTTGTGATCTGGGCAATCCCAAAGCATCTTGAGCCACTCCAAAGGCCACCAATCACTTCAAAGAGGTCCATGTGTGTTCTTATATCATATTCCATCTCCTCAAAGGCAAAATTGCAGAGGAATCACAAGAACTAGGGTTTGAGGTGAGGCAGAGCCAGTTTAGACTGCACAGTTGACTGAAAATTAGGGTTTTGGTTTCAGAGGCCATAACTCCAAATTTTTTGGTCATTCTTGTTTCCATTGATCTCTATATGGTATAGGGAATATGCATATCAATTTTCATGAAGAAATTCCATGGGGAAGTCATCTGATCAAGGGTTGACTTTTCAGACAAGTCAGTGTAAAATCAGGGCATCTGAGGCCCCCAATGACCCAACCAATGGGTGATCTTCATCATTTTGAGTGTATATGATCTTTATTTGATCATGGAAGAAGGTGGAAGTTCATAAAAATCAAGAATTTAGGGTTTTTGCAAATGTTGACTTTTTGGGTATAGTTGACTTTTCAAGAATGCATCATTTTAGGTCATTTTTCAAGCCATGATTCTTGATCCAAAAATGCTTCAAATGGAAAAACTTTGGTCATGAAAGTTGTAGATCTCATCTTTCCCTTTTCAAAAAGTACAAGAACATGATCAAACTCTTCTTGGATCAAAAGTTATGGCAATGCAAAGTTGGCAAAAATCACTTATTTTCAAGATATGCACCAAGTGTGAAAATTGCAAAATCATGTGCTAAGTCAAATTGCAACTTCTAATTGGTATCAAACCAGCACATAAACATTCTATGAGCCTAAAAAATCAGAATTGGATCAAGTTTCTACATAGTTTGGTTTATGTAACAAGACTTTCTTCACATGTGAACCATAAAGCCACAAGTTGCAAAAACCCATGATCACTTCCATCCACTTGCTGCCTAGCCTGTTGACCACTCCTAGCCTTTCCCCCTCACCTTGCTGCGCAGCCCACACCTCTTGTACTTGGCTGAAACATGACCCATGCCTCTCTTACAAGAAGTTGACATTTTGGCAAAAGTAGCCACACCTATCACAGCAGGCCAAGTCACATCAACTGACCAATAGGCTTTGTTTATGTGGATCAAATGCTGGCCATAACACACTTCAAGCAAGGCTGAAGCTCTCACATTCACAACATTTCACAAAAACACTCCATTTTGCATAAGCCTTCGAATTTCTCTCCACAGCCTGAAAACACTTCAACCATCTTCACCATTCAACTCACCTTGCTCCATAGACCACCCAGCACCAAGAACACAAGCCTGAAACAGCCTGAACATCTCACTGCCATTTCTCACTTCATTTTGCAGTTTCAATCGAATCTCCTTCCACAAACCACAAACACACAAACAAACACCACAGACCTTCTCCATTCATCCTCAGGACCATAAACCACCATTCACAATGGCCTGAAACCTCCAGAAACACCATTGCCATTTCTGATCAAGCTTGAGCAGAAGCTGTCGAATCTCATTATCCAGCCAGCACAAACTTCTTTTGAGCATTCAAACATCTTCTGGGGACCAAGTGGAGCAGTTTGCACTGAAGGAAGTGGCCAGAAAGTCCTCAAGTTGAAAGCTCCAAATCTCAGGTAGCTCGAAAATTATTTTTCCAGAAATCATTTTTCTTGTTACAAACTTGTTCTATGTGATTCACTGATCATCCTGATGTTCTTAGTTTTTGAAATGGCTTTGTTTTGAGTATTTAATTTGTCTCTGAAGCTTGCGTGCCCTAGAACTTGTTCTCTTCGATTCAGCTTGTTTAGGAAGAATAAATTTGTTTTGAGAGAGGGGTTTGATTCGTGAGAGGTTGGAGATCATTTCCCAATTCATAGATTTTGTTTTTGTTACGTTTTGAGGGAGTTGGTGAGTTTCCCGGTGAGGTGCTGGCCGGAGAAGACGACCGGAAGTCTTCTCCGGCCACCTGAGTCATTAAACCCTAATCTCAGGTCATTAACTCCAGTTTGAATTTGAGCCATGGATGTGCGTTGACCTGTTGACTTCCCTCTCTTTTGGATGGCCCAGATCATTTCATTTGCCCTAATCTCTCTCATTAGCTTTAATTAATTCGTAATTAAATTAATTAGTCCAGATGCAATCCACACCCTTCATTCGCGCGCCAGTCAACGTTTTCAAACCCAGAATCAATCTCAGCCTTCCATTTGTTTTACTTGTCATTTTCATTTATTTTAATTCATTTTCTTTTCATTTAAATTGCATAATTAATTTAAAATAGCAAAAATGTCTTAAAAATTATGAAACTTTTTCCTAAGAGTTTTATTAATTTTTAAGACCCAAAAATATTTTTATTTCATTTTTCATCATTAAAAAAGTATTTTTAAATATTTAAAAGATTATTTTTAATTGATTAATGGGAATTAATTAATTAAAAATACTTGTAGGTATTTAAAAATTACAAAAAAATTCATGAAATGTTCTAAGACATTTAGAAACATTGTCCAACCTTCAAACCAAATTTCTTTTTTGATCTTGATGCATTTTAAGAATTTTTCATTGAATTAAATCATTTTTTATGCATTATTTTGATCATAAGTTCAAAAATTCATTTCTGCCTATTGGAGAAGGTTGAGACATTGATTCTTCTTGCATTGTGTTATGTTTAGCATGTAGTTTCTAGGATAAAATGTTCATGATTTGTTTCCTCATTTTCTAATTGTTTGGCATTTCTTTTGCAAAGAACCCTAAAAAACCCTAATAACTTGTAAAAAATCATAACTTGAGTTTGGTTGAGAGTTGAGAGCTCCCCTTTGGACAGTGGTTCATTATGGGATTAGGGTTTCTTTGGGTACCATTTTCCATTTTTTTTATGTTAGGGTTTACTTCTGTTTTTGGTTTGTGTTGATGTTTGATTCATGAACCCTAATTTGGGCTTTCTCTTGCATCCTTCTTGCATTCTCTTGCATAGCATGACTTGTCTTTGCATTTTGTGCATTCTTGTGATTCATTTGACATCTTAGGACATATAGAAGGCATGTTTGATCATTGCATTACATGTTTGCCATGTCATTTGTCTTGTATGCTTCATAACATTTCATGCTTGTTCATGCTCCTTAACTTGCATCATTTGCATCCATGATCTTGTATGAACATTTCCATGTCTTGCCTCATGTTTGCAGCATCTCATAACATCATTTTCATCATCAACATGCTTCTGGTTTTGCTTTGCATCATACCATTTCATCTCATCCTGCATTGCATTGCATTTCTTTCTAACATTTCAGGTGGTAAGTAACTTGAGAAGTGAATTTGCCTTCACTTCTCATAACTTTTCTTTTCATCCCCCTTGCATCCATTGCTGCATTTCTATTTGTGTTTGAGATTGAGCTTGCTCATTCTTGTTCTTCCCACTTTCTTTCTTCAAGTGACTTGACTTCTTGAATGAAGCAAGTTGCTTTGCTTCTCTTGATCCTGTTCATCTGCTTCCTGGTGGCTCCTTTGAAGATTCTTCTCTTGAAAACCTCACAAACTTTAGGATCAACCAAGCATGACAATGAATTAGGGTTTTGATTAGTCTCCCCACTTAGTTTTCACCTTTGTGTCTCTCTTGAGTCTTCTCTTCTCATCTCATAATCAGGGACTAAACCCTAAAGGCTTTAAGACTTTGTGATTAAGCTTGTGCCTGCATCCTTCTCTTAGGATGGAGTGTATAACTTTAATCCTAAGTATTAAACCCTTAATGTGTTTAAATCTCTTAATCAATTCACTTAATAAATATCAAGACATCACACTTGTAACTTGGGCCTTGCATTAGGGTTCTAATTCTTCCTTAAATGGTTAAGAAGGACTAACCCTAGTGTTAATGGACAAGTCCCCCTCAAGTTGTCTTACAAATCATAAAAATTCACTTCATCATCATATCATCAACTAAAATCCACTTAATCAAAGGCTTGTTTTGTCATGAGTTTAATCCCTAATCATGGATTAAGTTGAGGAGTTTTCCTCAGCTTAAACATTCTCATCTATTATCCTTCTTTTAGGATGGTGTAATGAGTCTGTTTAATCCCTGATTATGGCTTAACCTCATTACTCAACACTAAACAAAAACCAAAAACATCTAAATAATCACAAGTAGGTTAATGATCTTAATCCTACACCAAAGGTGATTAAGTGTGAGAATCTGACTTCACACTTAAGGTACTCTCATTACCCCTAATCAGAGGGAGGATGTGATGAGTTTACTAACCCATTGGTTTAGGCTTAAGCTCATTAACTTATGACAAAATCCAAAAACAATAAAAGACTGAAAACTCAAAAACAAACAATAATCGTCTCCTTCGGGATTCTTTTCTCATCTCACTCACTCACAACCGAGAACTTGCTTCTTCCGTCTAATGCAAGACAGTTAGCACCTGAGCCAGACAGGTCATACACTTGAGCATAGGCAAGCAAGCAGTTCACAAGTCAATTCATCTTTCAGTCTCTTTGGGTCGAACTACGGTGTTCTGACTTCCTCATTGCACGAGAGGATACGTAGGCATAACTTAACAGTTATCGAACAAAAGTCTCTGTTCATTCCCTCTCCTTTCAGCATCATTCTTAGCCTCATGATCTTGAGCATCTTATTCCTTTTCTTACACTGACACATCACTATACACTTCACTTCTTTTACACTGACACCTGTATATCCTTTTCCAGCTATTTCATACACAGATTGCACTGACACTACCCCTTTAAAACACAAATCTTTTAAGCGTGGATCCCGTCGAGTACGGCGGACAATCTGGGTGCTAATACCTTCCCAGGTTGTAACCAACCCCCTTTCTCAGTCTCTCTGGTTCGCAAACCGTCTTATCCATCTTTTTCTAGGTCTATGCAGCATTACCTTTCCTCCGGGATAAAAATGCCTAGCTGGCGACTCTTTTCATCTCCAGTGAGTTCACGGCTGTGTGTTCTCACTGTTCCCTTCGCCGACCGTTCGCGCTTGTACCTGGATGCAAATCTTCGGGAGCGACAGCTTGGCGACTCTGCTGGGGACCCTTATACTGCAACCAGGGCTTCTGGTTCTTTTTGTGGGTTCCTCCTAGCGCTTGTTTGATTTGTGTTTATTGGGGGTGTTATGTGCTGTCTGTATGTGTATATTTGCTTTATTTATTGCTTTCTGTACAGCTTTATTTATTGCTTTCTTTACTGTTTTTATATCATACTGTCATTGTTGCTGGCTGGATCTGGTTTCTTGTTTTGGTGGGTGGGTGTTCCATTGAGAGTTAAGGTCCTACACCTGGGACCTGAGTTACACCTAGGCTAGAGTGAATCATATTCTTTCCCATTCCATTTCGGTCTGGTGCGGGAATATGAAACACGGTTCAGATATGGGTTTCTTCTTGAGAACTCTGTGTTGCAGATTTCCTGCAATGCTAGGGCTATCTGGGAAGCCTGCTAAGTCTGGATGAACTTTTAGTATTGACCTTCAGAAACTGAGGTGAATTAGAGGAGGAATTGTTATGGTTATTGTAAACACTGTACCTCCGGGTTAGAAGTGTTTACACTTCTCATAACTGATCCAAGTCTGAGGATCCTTGTTCTAGATCATCACCTGTGAGGGGGTTGGGCTGTTTACAGGTTTGCAGGTACCTTGACCTCAGAATACCCTGTTACTTTGACTTTGTTAAGAATACTCCATGTTGGATAGTTCTTGTGATTCTAAACCCTGGACATGTGGCTCTTTATTTGAGTCCCCTACCTTGGTTACTGGATTTTTAGACCTCCATCTGGAATTCTTGAACACACATGGATCTATATCAGGGCATTTTGATCAGATCCAGCTCAGTCACAAACCCTTGCATTTCATTTGCATACATACTCATTGCATCATATTAACATTTGCTTATTTGTGTTTCAGGGTATCCATTTTCATCTGGTTTTGGTTTTGACCCCATCTGCTATATTGACCTGTCTCCACCAGCACTTGCTTCAGCCTGTCAGCCATATACTTCAGTTACTTGCACTAGCCAGCCAGTGGCCCACTCCTTAGCATCTTCATCAGCACTCTACTCAGTCTTCAGCATCATGGCTCCAAAGAAAAGCAACATCACCTATCATTTCTTCCAACCAGACTTATCAGACATCAGGAGGATCCAAACCCTGATCACTCCAGATCACATACCTTTATTCAGGGAGCATTATGGGGATATACTTGACTTGGTCATGGATCTGGACCCATCCCAGAGGAGTTTGATCCACACCTACATTCAGTTTTATGACCCCCCATTGAGATGTTTCACCTTTAAATACTTTCAGTTGGGGCCTCTATTAGAAGAATACTCATCTTTGGTTGGTCTACCTATCAGGAGAGAAATCCCTTTCAATCCTGAGATGGCTTTCCCAAGCAATGGAGAGGTAGCAAAAGCTTTGCACCTGGAACCTACTTTGATTGAGCAGCATATGGCCTCTAAAGCTGGGATCCCTGGTTTTCATCTGGACTTCTTAATTTCTCAAGCTAGTCTGAAAGCCTCCCTGGGGGAGTGGAAAGCTGTTTGTGCTCTGTTGGCCTTAAGTGTATATGGAATTGTGTTGTTTGCAGATGAGCCTCGATTCATTAGCAAAAATGCAATCCATTTGTTCATCCTGAAGAACCCAGTGCCAACTTTATTGGGAGATCTTTATTACTCAGTGCACCAGAAGAATGAGAAGCAGAGGGGAAGGCTAGTGAGGTGTTGTGCTCCATTATTCCATGCTTGGCTTCTTAAGCATCTACCCAGGACAGATGCATTCCTAAATCCTCATCAGCAGAGCAACTGGGCTAAGAGGCTCACTACTCTCACTTCAGCAGACATCAGATGGTGTACTCAAAGCACCAAGGGCAGAGATATAATCACCAGCTGTGGGCACTTTCCCAATGTGCCCTTAATAGGAGTTAAGGGAAGTATCAACTACAACCCTCTACTGTTCAGGAGGCAATTGGGCTATGCACTGGTTCATACTCCAAGGGAACAAGACTTGGTTGAGACCCTCTACTGTGAGAACAAGTTTAGTTTGGCTGTTGTTAGGCAGGCTGCCTGGGCCTGGGATCATGTTCAAACTAAGGGAGTCACCATTCTGGGGAAGTGCAATAATGTGGCATCAGTCCAATATTATGAGTGGTCCCATGCCAGGGCCCAATCCTCTGGAATGCCCTTTACCATAGAAGACATGCCTGAGTCATCTTCAGCACCACCCCTTGCCACTATCAGTTTGGAGGAGTTTGAGAGCTTGAAGGAAAGGAATGAGAAGCTAACCCAAGCCTTGCAGAAGACCCTCAGGGAGAGGGGTGAAGGTGTAAGGGAGATTGAGAGATTGGAGAAGTTAAGAGTGGAGCACTTGACTAAAATTGAGAAGTCTGGAGATTATATCAACAAGTCTAAGGCTGGTGAGCAGATTCTGAAGAATGCTTGTAAAGAAGCCCAGTTCCAGAGAGCGAGGACAGACTTGTATTTGAAGGAGAGTCAAGCCCGGTGGGTCAGGATCACCGAGGCTCGTACTCTAGAAGACAAGAGAGTTCAGGACAAGATGGAACAGATAGAAAAAGCCCTGGCAGCAGCCCAGGAGGAAATATCAGAGCTGAAAATCAAAGCAGGAGTGAAGAAGTCCAAAGATCAAAGCCAGAACAAGAAGTTGACTGCAGCTGTTGCAGCAAGAAACCTTCTCATCAGAAGTCTCACGGAGCACCCGGCTGATCCTGTGACCGAAGCACTTCTCAAGGAAGTTCGTGAGGATGAGTTTGGCCTTGGAGTTTGATCATTTGCTTGTTGTTGTTCCTATTCCATGTACTTTTGCCTTTTGGTGATGTATTTTGACCCCTTTAAGGGCTTGTGTTGTAAAATGAACAAGTTGTATTTATTTCACCTTTGTAATATATTTGTGTTAGTTTCCATCTGGGTTACTTCAAAAGCAACTTCAACAGCAGCATCTTCAAGGGTCTGGAAGGGTCAAAACTGAAGGCCAAACCGGATACCTTGAGAACGAATAAGCATAACTGCATTGCATGCTAACCCTCTTTTTGTTTTGTAGGTTTTTGTTTTGTTGTTGCTAACCTCTGTTGTGATACTCAGGAATTATTGCTCGCCGCCGGGTATTTCCCCTCAACAGGCCACACAGGTACCCAACTAGAAACAACCTTCCGGGAATTCAGATGGATCAGATGCAGCAGGACCTTACGGAGGTCAGAAACCAGATGGCCAACGAAAGGTTGGAGATGAGAACTCAGATAACACAATTCATGGAAGTGATGAACAATTTAGCTCAAAGCCAGGAGAGGCTCAGAGCTTTGGTAGAAGGGAGGAATCAAGATGAGCCCCATGTGGGAACTGCTGGCACAAGTAACAATGAACGGGTGCAACCCCATGTTAACCCTCCTGTGTTTGGCCCACATCTACATCCTGAGATTAACATTCCTGCAAATGTTCAAGGGACAGCCACTGCGGCCAGGGTACTTCAAGAAGACCCTCAGGAGGACCAATTTACAGTAATGGGTGCTGGAGAGGAAGCCTATGATAGGCGATTGGATGAAATAGCTGAGAAGTTGAGATCACTGGAGTCTCAAAATTCTTTGGGCTTCGACGTCATGGACATGGGTTTGGTAGATGGGGTCAGGATCCCCCATAAGTTCAAGCCTCCTTGTTTCGAAAAGTATAATGGGACTTCATGCCCCCGGACTCATTTGCAATCATTTCTGGGAAGGCTGAAGGCCTATACAATGGATGAGAAACTTTGGATGTTCTACTTCGAAGACAGCTTGACTGGAGCATCAAGGGAATGGTATTCCCATTTGACAAGGGCAACTGTAAGATGCTGGAAGGACCTGGCAGAGGCCTTCATCCGACAGTATCAGTATAATTTAGACATGGCACCCAACAGGACTCTCCTGATGGGAATGTCACAGTCTTCGAGGGAGAGTTTCCGAGAATACGCCCAAAGGTGGAGGCAATTGGCTGCTGCTGTTCAACCCCCTATGTCTGAAAGGGAAATGGCAGATATGTTCATGAATACCCTTCAGGGCACCTATATTGACAGGTTGGCGGCTTTCTCTTCCACTAGCTTTGCAGATGTTGTCATAGCCGGGGAGAGAATTGAAAGCTTATTGAAGATGGGAAAGATCTCAGACAACGGTGCCAGCTCGTCCAGTGGTACAAGAAAGCCTTTTGCAGGCCCGAGAAGAACTGGCGAGACCAATGCCATTCACACCAACAGGGGTAGGCCCCAATATGTTCAAAGGACAATAGCAGCAGTCACCATTCCTGCTCCAGCTCATCCACAGCCAGTCTATCAACCTCCGCAACAAAACTTCCAACAACAACCCCAGTATCAGCAGAATCAATATCCTCCAAGGAACTACAACAGCAACAACACCAACAACAACAATCAACAGAGGCCATTCCAACAGAGGCCATCTCAAGCTAATAGAGTGATCGACCCGATCCCAATGCCGTATGCTGCTTTGCTGCCACAACTTCTGAAACTTAACCTAGTTGAGCTAAGAACGTTGGCACCTCCGGATCCCAACAGTCTACCAAGGAACTATGACTCTAATGCTAGGTGTGCTTTTCATTCAAACGCACCTGGTCACAGTACAGAAAAATGCAGGGCTCTGCATATGAAGGTACAAGACTTGGTAGACTCCAAGGCTCTGAACTTTGCACCTCCGCCCAATGTCAATAAAAACCCAATGCCAAACCATGGTGGTCCCCGAATTAACGCTATTGAAGAAGACCAACCGTCTTATTTAATAACCAGTGTGGATCAGATCAGGACACCATTGGTAGAAATCAAAGCTCAACTCCGCGAAAACCAAATATTTCCGGGGTGTGAACTAGGGTGTCCCTATTGTAATATTTCATGGAATGGGTGTGAGGACCTGAGGAATGGCATTGACAGCCTTATTCAGAGTGGCCTGCTCCAGATCACTACATCGTTTCCGACAAATCCGGCAACTTCATCAACAACGGTTTCAGACCCTCCTACAAATGCAGCAACTATTGTTCCCGACAATTCATCAGCACCATCAGCAAGTACTTCATCTGTCCTCCCAAATGATCAGTTTTCAACAGTTTCTCCTACTACAACTTCAGCTTCATTCCATTTCGAATCTCCATCAACAACAACATCAGTCCTTCCAACAACACCTCCTACAACACCAGCAATCAATCATGAAGATGTCTCTACTGTTACCATATTCTACGATCCTGAAAATAATTCCGCCTACCATTCAGAAGGTGCTGCTCCCGCCAGAGCACCAGTTACAATCTTTTATGATCCACAAACAATTACAGTCCCTTCAGCAGCAGCAATCAGTCCAGTCACTGTCACGGTGCCTGGACCAGTACCATATGAAAGCAATAGGGCCATCCCTTGGCACTATGGCTCTGACGTGTACTGTGAAGGGAAAAGAATCACTCTTGAAACGTCAACACCTGCACCACAAGTAGATAATGTGGGGGGAGGCGGAGGCTTCACTCGAAGCGGACGTCTCTTTGCTTCACAAGTTCAAAGACCTACTGCCGAAGCAGAAGCTGCTGCCAAGGCAAAGGGTAAAGGCCCGGTGCAGGAAGATCCAGCTGCCAAAGAAACCCTGAAAACTCCATTCGATCAGGAAGTTGATGAGTTTATGCGGATCATCAAAAAGAGCGATTATAAAGTTGTGGATCAGCTTCACCAGACGCCATCCAAAATCTCTATCCTCTCACTGCTTATGTGCTCCGAAGCCCATCGGAATGCACTACTTAAAGTCTTGCACGCAGCTTACGTGCCTGAAGAGATTACTGTCAACCAGTTGGAAACAGTGGTTGGAAATGTTACTGCTAGCAATGGGCTAGGGTTCACCAATACTGACCTGACAGCGGATGGCCGCAACCACAACAAAGACTTGCACATAACTATGGAATGCAAAGGAGCTGTCCTTTCTCATGTGCTGGTGGACACAGGTTCTTCCCTGAATGTCTTACCAAAGAAGGCTCTGGTGAAGTTAGAATATGATGGATTGGCATTGAGACCCAGCAACCTGGTAGTAAGAGCCTTTGATGGTTCTAAGAGATCGGTGCTGGGAGAGATTGAGCTGCCCGTGACAATTGGCCCGCAAACCTTTAAAACTATCTTTTATGTGATGGACATTCAGCCCGCCTACAGCTGTTTGTTGGGTAGACCCTGGATTCACGCCGCCGGCGCAATAACGTCTACCCTTCACCAAAAGTTAAAATTTGAGTGGGAAGGTCAATTTGTCACAATCTGTGGGGAAGAGGATATTTTTGTCAGCCACCTGGCAACCTATAAGTACATTGAAATGGATGGGGAGATCCATGAAACAATGAGCCAGGGGTTTGAAGCTTTGAATGTGAATGAGGCATCTGCTGTATCTGGTACTCCAATGTCGTCATACCAACAAGCTCGGAGGGTTGTTGAGGAAGGAACTGCCCTAGGCTGGGGCAAGGTCTTAGCTGTGGAGGAGAAGAAGGACAAATTTGGGTTGGGTTACAAACCAACTCAACATCAAGCAAAGGCTGCTGCAGAGCCTGGTTTTGTCAGTGGGGGGATGCTCACCCCCGATGATATCAACTGTCTGGAAGACGAGCTGGAAGAGGAGCGCAACCTGGAAAGCTGGATTCGTCCAAAGATCCCGGGGAGCAGTGTCTCGAACTGGTCTTCCCAGGAAATTATAAGGGTTACTCAAGCAGAGTAATTATTATTTCCTGTATTTTTATAGCATGCATCAAAGTCTTGCATCTTGCCCAAGATGACAAGACTCATTTTGTAATCAGGGCCATCTGTACTTTTGTGCAAACAAGATTAAATTAATGAAATATCAGACATCTTTTTGCAAACGAGTCTTTTTCTTTTTTGTTCACTGTTTTTCCATTTTTCTTTTTGTACAAAAAATAAATGGCGGTGTTTTCAAAATGATAACTTCATTTCACTTTTTTCTAAAGCAAGATTAAAATCAATCACTAAAATGAACCAACTCAACCCTTGCAGAGAGTGCCTTCCAGACAGCACCGACAACAGCACGGCTATGACATCGTATGACTTTGACAATCCAATCAATCAAGCTGATGAAGGGGTTGATGAAGAGTATGAGCTTCCTGAAGAGCTAGCCAGGTTGTTGAGACAAGAGGAAAAGGTTATTACTCCTCACCAGGAGGAGATTGAAGTGATTAATCTTGGTACGGAGGAAGACGTGAAAGAGGTTAAAATAGGGGCCTGCCTGCAAGACTCAGTGAAGAGACAACTGATAGATCTGCTTCAAGAGTATGTTGATGTGTTTGCTTGGTCGTATCAAGATATGCCAGGGTTGGATACCGATATAGTTGTGCACAAGCTGCCTTTGAGAGAGGAGTGTCCACCAGTCAAACAGAAGCTGCGCCGAACTCGCCCAGACATGGCTATGAAAATCAAGGAAGAGGTACAAAAGCAATGGGACGCCGGGTTCCTTGCTGTGACTAGCTACCCGCCGTGGGTTGCTAACATAGTACCTGTGCCTAAGAAAGACGGCAAAGTAAGAATGTGTGTTGATTACCGGGATCTGAACAGAGCCAGCCCGAAAGATGACTTCCCATTACCTCACATTGATGTATTGGTGGATAACACGGCTCAGTTCTCGGTATTCTCCTTCATGGATGGATTTTCAGGATATAATCAGATCAAGATGTCACCTGAAGACATGGAGAAGACAACATTCATCACACCTTGGGGCACGTTCTGTTACAAAGTGATGCCATTCAGACTGAAGAATGCTGGTGCCACATATCAACGGGCTATGGTGACATTGTTCCACGATATGATCCACAAGGAAATAGAATGTTATGTGGATGATATGATCGCCAAGTCCCTTACTGAAGAAGATCATCTGGTGAATCTGCTCAAGCTGTTCAAGCGTCTGAGAAAGTACCAACTGAAGTTGAACCCCAACAAATGCACATTCGGGGTGCGATCCGGTAAGTTGCTGGGCTTTATTGTAAGCGAGAAAGGGATTGAGGTTGACCCTGATAAGGTCAAGGCTATTCAAGAAATGCCTGCGCCGAAAACTGAGAAAGAAGTTCGAGGGTTCTTAGGTCGATTGAACTACATTTCAAGGTTCATATCTCATCTTACAGCAACCTGTGAACCCTTGTTCAAGCTGCTAAGAAAAGAACAAACGGTCAGGTGGAACGAAGATTGCCAGAAGGCTTTTGACAAGATCAAGGAGTATTTACAAGAACCTCCAATCCTCATGCCGCCAGTTGAAGGAAGACCTCTGATTATGTACTTGACAGTGCTAGAAGAGTCAATGGGGTGTGTGTTGGGCCAGCATGACGAGTCTGGTCGAAAAGAGTATGCAATATACTACCTAAGCAAAAAGTTTACCGACTGTGAACAACGTTATTCACTGCTCGAGAAAACTTGCTGTGCTTTAGCGTGGGCTGCTCGCCGACTGAGACAGTATATGTTGACCCACACTACCTTATTGATCTCAAAAATGGATCCAGTTAAGTACATTTTCGAGAAGCCAGCTCTTACCGGACGGGTTGCAAGATGGCAGATGATTCTTACAGAATACGACATACAGTACACATCTCAGAAAGCCATCAAGGGCAGTGTACTATCTGAATATCTTGCTGAGCAACCCATTGATGATTACCAGCCAATGAGGTTTGATTTCCCTGATGAAGACATCATGTTCATTAAATCAAAAGACCATGAAGAGCCTATTCACACTGAAGGGCCTGACCCGGAGGAAGAATGGACTATGATGTTCGACGGGGCTGTTAACATGAATGGCCGTGGTGTTGGTGCAGTGCTCATTACACCCAAAGGAGTTCACATGCCTTTCTCGGCAAAACTCACTTTCAACTGCACTAACAACGAAGCTGAATACGAAGCTTGCATTATGGGTCTTGAGGAAGCCATTGACCTCAGGATCAAGACATTGACCGTATTCGGAGATTCAGCTCTGGTAGTTAATCAAACCAACGGAAAATGGTACACCCACCAGGATCATCTGATACCTTACAGGGATTATACAAGGAGGTTATTGACTTTCTTCACAACAGTCAAGCTTGAGTATATCCCTCGAGACGAAAATCAGTTCGCGGATGCTCTTGCTACCATTTCATCCATGATCAAAGTTCAAACGGCTAACTTTGCACCCCAGATTTCAGTGTCTAGACTTGATAGACCAGCATATGTATTTGCAGCGGATGTTGTAAAAGATGATAAGCCTTGGTTCCATGACATTAAGTGCTTCTTGGAGGATCAAACATACCCACCTGGGGCATCTTCCAATGATAAGAAGACCTTGAGAAGGCTTGCTGGAAGTTTCTTTCTGAACACTGATGGGTCTTTATATAAGCGGAACTTTGATATGGTACTCCTCAGATGCGTTGACAAGACGGAAGCGGATTTACTGATGCATGAAGTGCATGAAGGCTCTTTTGGTACCCATGCTCGAGGACATGCAATGGCTAAAAAGCTATTAAGATCAGGCTATTACTGGATCACAATGGATGCAGACTGTTGTGCCTACGCCAGAAAATGTCATAAATGCCAGATTTACGCAGACAATGTGCATGTGCCTCCCAATCCTTTGAACATCATGTATTCACCATGGCCCTTTGCCATGTGGGGCATCGACATGATTGGCAAGATTGAGCCAACTGCTTCGAATGGTCACAGATTCATCCTGGTCGCCATCGACTATTTCACCAAGTGGGTTGAAGCAGCCTCATATGCAAATGTTACTAGGCAAGTGGTAGCCAGATTTCTGAAAAGAGATATCATCTGTCGGTATGGAGTGCCCGAGCGAATCATTACTGATAATGGTTCCAATCTAAACAACAAAATGATGGCAGAGCTGTGCCGGGACTTCAAGATCCAACATCACAATTCTTCTCCTTACAGGCCAAAGATGAACGGCGCTGTTGAGGCAGCAAATAAAAATATCAAGAAGATTGTGCAGAAGATGGTAGTCACTTACAAAGACTGGCATGAAATGCTACCATTTGCCTTGCATGGGTACCGCACGTCAATCAGGACATCCACTGGGGCAACACCGTATCAACTTGTGTATGGTATGGAAGCAGTCCTACCTGTTGAAGTTGAACTACCCTCTCTACGGGTATTGATGGATGTTAGACTGAGTGAAGCAGAATGGGTTCGGGCCCGATACGAACAACTGAGTCTGATTGAAGAGAAGAGGTTGGCTGCAATCTGTCATGGGCAATTATATCAGAAGAGAATGAAGAAGGCCTTTGATCAGAAAGTCAGACACCGAGAGTACCAAGTAGGGGATCTTGTGCTGAAAAGAATCCTCCCTCCTCATACAGACCACAGGGGCAAATGGACTCCAAACTATGAAGGACCATTTGTTGTAAAGAAAGTTTTCTCTGGTGGAGCACTGATGCTCAGCACCATGGATGGTGAAAATTTCCCATCCCCTGTGAATTCAGATGCAGTTAAAAAATACTTCGCATAAAAATGACCCGCTGGACATAAAAACAGAATGTAAGTCCAGGCAAAAATAGGGCATCCCGGCGAGTCAAAAACAGAATAAAAGACTCGGGCAAAAATAAGGGAAATAAACAAAAAAATGTACACCCGCTGAGTTGAAAAGCCGCATTGGACAACTCAGGCAAAAATGGGTATCCCGATGGATTGAAAACCCGAAAGGGCGATCCATGCAAAATAAGGGAATAAGCGAACAACTGCACTCTGAGTTCGTCTGTATCACTTGCAACTTGGAAAGCTTCAACAGAGTCAAGCTTCAATCAAAATCAACTTTCTCCAGAAAGCAAGACGAGAAGAACGTCATTGTCATACGAGTCATAGCAGAGGGGGGAGCTCCTTGAAAGCGTTGTCAGCATCGCCAGCACTTTGTTTTCGTAACAATCTCCTCATTTCAGGAGATATGTTTCTTTGACTGTATCTTGCCAATTCAGGGCACATGAATTAATAAAATCTGATTTCAGTCGTGTTTCGTTTTTTACATTTTATTTGCAAAAGATGTCTGATGTCTCAAAAAAATCAATTGCATAAGTACAGATGCTTTTCTCCCAAAAAAAAAATAATAATAATAATAAAACGCATGCTTGCAGGGAATATACTTACTCTCGAAAGTACTTAATTCCTATGACGGAATCCAATAAAGGATACCTCGGGACCTTTTGTGCGTTTCCTTATCTTTGCAGGATTGCAGGTATCCAGAATGCAACCTGGGGCATGCAAGTTACGTCTTAGGAAGCAGGCGAATCATTATCAACTCGGTCTATCTTCCACGTGGCACTGGAGAATGCCCACTTCCCCAGCAGAGTTGCCAAATCAACATACGCTCAATCTCGGCATCCGAAATGCTCTACCCCCAGCTGAGTTGCCTCTTGTTGTTATCCCCAGCTGAGTTGCCTCTCACAATTCCCCAGCCGAGTTGCCATTTCCTCCGCAGCCAAGTGCAAAAGCCAGGGAATCATCTCCCCGCAGAGCTTCAAGCCTCTATTCAGAAGAGCAACGCACGAAGAAGTCACAACAGAGAGGGAGAAAGCTTCTACAAACCCCAGCTGGGTCCCGTATTATAAGGATATGTCGATCAGTGACCTATATCCCCAAGCAGATACATCACTAGATCTACCAATGATCTCATCCCCAGCTGGGATGTTCACTTCAAGCAGATCAACCAGAGATCTTCGCAGCAATGGGATCCGAATCCCGGATCTATGCCCCTTTGCATAATCATAGCATTCGCATCATACTATCCCCTCAGAGCGTAGCATTCCGTCCAATACGGAGCATTACGGCAAAAATCAAATGCATAGCATAATCGTAAGTCATGTTGTGAATCGAACACTTGTAAATAATGATAATCCGTCAGGATACAGAATACAATACACAAAAATCCCCACCAGGGTCCCAGCTAAAGCAGTTGCCTCTCCAATCACGAACACCAGTATATACACCTTTTGGCACCCGTCCGTGTCATCACTCCCCAGTAAAGTCGCCTGAACATCTTTACGAACAAGATCACCCGTATTACAGATACGTCCTGACACCCGTCCGTGTCATACCCCAGCAGAAAGCCAAAGACATCCTCTTTGCACTCACACATATACTTATATATACACTTTCTCGACACCCGTCCGTGTCATATCCCCAGCGCAGTCGCTTACACTTTCATCACCCATATACATGTTTATATTTTACTTTTCTTTTTGACACTCGTCTGTGTCACTCTCCCCAGCAGATAAACACTTATATATATACTCACTACTCATTGGTACGCTTATACAGATACTCGTCCGTGTCTTGTATACATCACTTATATCCCCACAGATTCGACAGTAGTCCTTGTTCTTTGTTAACCAGTTGGTACTCGTCCGTACCATCATCTCAGAACAGTGCGTCTAGTGTTTGTTTCTACATGATGCTCGTCCGTATCATAGTCTTAAGGATGCTCGTCCGCATCTTTAATCCATACACCGTGTCAAACACCTATGTCTTCTTGAATATAGATACTCGTCTGTGTCTACTATTCCCCAGAAGAATTCTTTCAGATGCAACACTCGTCCGTGTTCTTTGTTAACCAGTTGATACTCGTCTGTATCATCATCTCTGAACATGTGTCAGTTTGTTTCTACGTGATACTCGTCCGTATCATAGTCTTAAGGATGCTCGTCCGCATCTTTAATCTATACACAATACCAAACACTTATACCTTTTTGTTTCTTGGATGTAAACGCTCGTCCGTGTTTACATTATCCCCAGTAGATCACCAACAATTTTCTTTTTATCTAACACTCGTCCTGTGTTATGATACCTTTGAGAGCAGCCGTACCCTGCTGAGTGGTCGTCCTCCACTTCTTGATGGTCGTCCTCCATCATGCTCATCCGATGGCCGTCCCCATCGTTGATATTTTTAGCAGTCGTCCCCTGCTAGGTGGTCGTCCTCCACCCTTTGATGATCGTCCTTCATCACTTTATCCAATGGTCGTCCCCATTGTTGATATTGGTTATCTGACACTCGTCCTGTGTTACGATAAACCTCGAGAGCAGCCGTCCCCTGCTGAGTGGTCGTCCTCCACTTCTTGATGGTCGTCCTCCATCATGCTCGTCCGATGGCCGTCCCCATCGTTGACCCTTTCTATCCGATGGCCGTCCCCATCGTTGATATTTTCGGCAGCCGTACCCTGCCAGGTGGTCGTCCTCCACCTTTGATGGCCGTCCCCATCATATTTTCTTTTATCCCCAACAGAGCAGCCGTCCCCTGCTAGGTGATCGTCCTTCACCTTTGATGGTCGTACCCCATCATCTGTTTATTTCATTTATTCTTTAACCCGATGGCCGTCCCCGTCGTGGTCCCTTTTCCTTTTTAGCCCGATGGCCGTCCCCATCGTTGGTTACCTTTATGAACTTGATGGCCGTCCCCGTCATGTTTCATTAATCCCCAGAGAATTTTACAGCTTTAGCTTGATGGCCGTCCCCATCATGATTTTATTTTCCCCAGCTAGTCGGCCGTCCCCGTCTTGGCTTTACCTTCTATCCCCAGCATGTCGGCCGTCCCCGTCATTGCTTTATCTTCACGCACTTTTCCCAGCATGTCGGCCGTCCCCGTCATTGCTCTTTACCCAGCAGTCGTCCTCTGCTCGACGGTCGTCCTCCGTCGCTAACTACTATCATGAGCCTAATGAAGATAAGTTCAAGATGCTGGTGGATAGAATGGATGCTATGGAATTGCAAAAGTCTTCTGGGCTATATTTTGAAGACCTAAGTTTGATATCTGGGGTGGTTATACCCATGGGTTTCAAGGTCCCTACTTTTGTAGTATATGATGGTGTCTCTTGTCCCAAGCTGCATCTGAGGTCTTATGTCCGGAGAATCCAACCCCATACTGCTGATAAGAAGTTGTGGATCCATTTCTTCCAAGAGAGCTTATCTGGAGCTCAATTGGAATGGTACTATCAGTTGGAGAGTGTCAACATTCGTGATTGGAATGATCTTGCTGAAGCCTTTTATAAGCAATATCAATACAATGCTGACCTAGCCCCTACTCGCATGCAACTACAAAGCATGTCTATGGGTGCTAAAGAAAATTTCAAGGAGTATGCCCAGAAGTGGAGAGATTTGGCTGGAAGAGTGCAACCCCCTCTAACTGACCGGGAGTTAGTGGATATGTTCATGGGTACGCTGAATGGTCCTTTTTACAGTCATCTCATTGGAAGCTCATCATCTGGCTTCACTGAGTTGATAATGACAGGAGAGCGCGTAGAAAGTGGTATAAGGAGTGGCAAGATCCAAGTGGGTGCTTCTTCATCCAGTACTACAAAGAAGCCCCCTAGTGGGAAGAAAGAGTCGAATGTTGTTTATGGTCAATCTGATCGTAATAGGAGGCATCAATCTGTGAGTGCAATTCATATATCAAATCCTACTCCTGCAACACCAGAGCCACCACAGGGAAATCAACAGAGGCCTAGAAGGCAGTTCACTAAGCTCAACATGTCACTGGCCCAAGCCTTGCAACACTTGTTGAAGGGTGAACTTATCACTTTGAGGGACCCTCCTCAGAATCCCAATGTTACCTCTCACAGGTACAATCCTAATGCACGATGTGCATATCATTCAAATTGTCAGGGACATGATACCAATAGTTGCTGGATATTGAAGAATAAAATTCAAGATATGATTGATACGGGAGAGATTGAGTTTGACCCTCCGGGTACTCCAAATGTGATTACTGCTCCCATGCCAAATCATGAGAAGAATGTCAATGCCATTGATGAAGTTTCACATATTTCCTCAGTTGCAGATTTGACTACACCATTGTCTGTTATTAAGAAGAAGTTAGTAGAAGCTGGGTTCTTTCCAGGTTGTCGTGAAGATTGTTTATATTGTGCTTATAAGTCGGATAGCTGCTGGAGGTTGAAGGACGGAATTCAACGCCTCATGAATAATTACACCATAGTGTTTGAGAGGACACCACCTTCTGTGGAGAGCATGGTTGAACATATAACTAAAGGTGCGAAGGTTGAAGAGGTGGATATGGTTGATAAAGTGCCAGTAAGGATTACTTCCAAGGGACCTGTAAAAATCACTCGTAAGGGTCCAATTAAAATTACTGCTGAAGGCCCTATGAAGATTGTTGCTGAAGCTAGAGTGGCTCTTATGATCATTACCACTCCGGATCCTATTCCATATACTTCTGATAAAGCTGTGCCATGGCATTATGGTTCCGATGTTTATATTCATGGTGTTAAGCAGGAATCCTTAGCTGATGCACCTGTTGTTGATGAAAATCTGGATGTTGATAATATTGTTGGATCTAGTAAGATCACACGAAGTGGAAGAGTTTTCTCTCCTCCAGTTACCTCCAAGAATACAGTTACTCCAACTACTACCTCCACTGCTGATGCTCGGGGCAAAGGTCCTGTTATTGAACCTGTGCAAACTGATGCACCAACTGCTGACGATCTTTCTAAGCAGATGGAAGAAGTACTGAAGATCATTCGCAAGAGTGATTATGACATTATTGACCAATTGGGGCATACTCCCTCCAAGATTTCTATGTTGTCTTTGCTGTTGTGTTCTGAGGCTCATGTTAAATCCTTGATTAAATATTTGAAGACTGCTCACGTACCAAATGAGATTTCTGTAGACCAGTTTGAAAATTGTGTTGCACACTTGACCTATGATAATGAGTTAGGTTTCTCCGATGCTGATTTGACTCCGGCCAAGAGGGATCATAACAGGGCTCTACATATCTCTATTGAATGTAGGGGCACTACCTTGTCACATGTGTTAATAGACAATGGTTCTTCGCTGAATGTGTTGCCCAAAGAAGTTCTGAATAAGCTTAGTCCTGAAGATGCTGTATTGAAGCCCAGTAATATAGTGGTGAAGGCTTTTGATGGCTCAAGAAGAGTGGTGCATGGAGAAATTGATCTCCCAATCAAAGTAGGTTCTCAGGTCTTCAATGCTACTTTTTATGTAATGGATATTCGTCCGTCATATTCTTGTTTGCTTGGACGTCCCTGGATCCATGGGGCAGGTGTTGTAACCTCCACCTTACATCAGAAGCTGAGATATCTGGTAGAAGGAAAAGTTGTCACTGTTTACGGAGAGGAAGGATATATAGTTAGCCATGTGAACACCTTTAAATATCTTGAAGTGGAAGGTGAATATGTTGAAACACCGTGCCAGACATTCGAAGTAGTTCCTTGGGTTGTTAATAATTATGAGGCTCCTCCTGTTGTCAAGAAAGTTCCTGTGGTCACCAGAGTACCTCCTACAATGGCTTCCCTTAAAGATGCTAGAGCTGTGGTGGATGAAGGTGGTTGTACTATTTGGGGTCAGCTTCCTGACATTCCTTACAAGTCTGACAAATTTGGTTTGGGTTTCACTGCAGAGTCCCAGAAGGCTGTTCGTCGTGCTCGTGTTGTTCGTATCACCAATCAGGGGATTATGAAAGATCAGATCAATGTTGTGGGTGACTATGATGAAGACTACAACTTAGATGCTTGGATTTTTCCTACTGTGGGTGCTGGGCTCAATAACTGGAAGGCTGAAGATGTTGTTCCTATCTCCTTTAGTCAGGAGTAAATACTATTACTGTGTTGTTACTTTAAAGTTTGTAATCTTTGAACAATTAAACTCTTAAGCCTTGTGCCTTACCCGGGGCACAATGGTATGCTTGTTTCGGGATGTCATTTCATTTGCATACTTCATTCAATAAAAATCAGTGGACGTTTCGTTTTCGTAAATATTGTGTTCATTGTCTTTCTTTTATTTTATTTTTCTTTTACCAGCTATGAGTTCTTACACACACCCACATCACTAAAATGCAGATCCTCATCCACTCTGGACCCTGTTGATAACAGTTCTACTATTGCCAATTATAATTTCGAGAATCCGATCTATCAAGCTGAAGATGGAAATGAGGACGATTGTGAGGTACCTGTAGAGCTTGCTAGGTTGTTACAACAAGAAGAGAAAGCTATACAGCCACATGAAGAGCCAATCGAAGTTGTGAATCTGGGAACTAAAGAAAACAGGAAAGAGGTCAAGATAGGGGCTGAATTAGAGGATAGTGTCAAGAGCAGATTGATTCAGATGTTACATAACTATGTGGAGATCTTTGCTTGGTCCTATGAAGATATGCCCGGGTTAGATACGAACATTGTGGTTCACCGTTTACCAGTAAAAGAAGATTGTCGTCCAAAGAAGCAGAAGGTTCGTCGTATGCGTCCTGAAATGTCAGTGAAGATTAAGGCAGAGGTAATGAAACAGTTTGATGCAGGGTTCTTAGCTGTGACTTCTTATCCTCAATGGGTTGCAAATGTGGTACCGGTACCTAAGAAAGATGGTAAGGTACATATGTGTGTAGACTACAGGGATTTGAACAAGGCCAGCCCCAAAGATGAATTTCCACTTCCTCATATTGATGTTCTGGTAGACAACACTGCTCAGCATAAGGTATTCTCTTTTATGGATGGTTTCTCTGGTTACAATCAAATCAAGATGGCACCTGAAGATATGGAGAAGACAACATTTGTTACACAGTGGTGTAAACACCCCAAATTTGCCCTCACTCATTTCACCATGGCTTGTGATCATTCTCATATGCATAAACACAAACATATCATCTCATATCTCATTTTTGATTCACTGCATAGTTTCTAAGTCATCTGCACCTAGGGTTTGTGATCTGGGCAATCCCAAAGCATCTTGAGCCACTCCAAAGGCCACCAATCACTTCAAAGAGGTCCATGTGTGTTCTTATATCATATTCCATCTCCTCAAAGGCAAAATTGCAGAGGAATCACAAGAACTAGGGTTTGAGGTGAGGCAGAGCCAGTTTAGACTGCACAGTTGACTGAAAATTAGGGTTTTGGTTTCAGAGGCCATAACTCCAAATTTTTTGGTCATTCTTGTTTCCATTGATCTCTATATGGTATAGGTAATATGCATATCAATTTTCATGAAGAAATTCCATGGGGAAGTCATCTGATCAAGGGTTGACTTTTCAGACAAGTCAGTGTAAAATCAGGGCATCTGAGGCCCCCAATGACCCAACCAATGGGTGATCTTCATCATTTTGAGTGTATATGATCTTTATTTGATCATGGAAGAAGGTGGAAGTTCATAAAAATCAAGAATTTAGGGTTTTTGCAAATGTTGACTTTTTGGGTATAGTTGACTTTTCAAGAATGCATCATTTTAGGTCATTTTTCAAGCCATGATTCTTGATCCAAAAATGCTTCAAATGGAAAAACTTTGGTCATGAAAGTTGTAGATCTCATCTTTCCCTTTTCAAAAAGTACAAGAACATGATCAAACTCTTCTTGGATCAAAAGTTATGGCAATGCAAAGTTGGCAAAAATCACTTATTTTCAAGATATGCACCAAGTGTGAAAATTGCAAAATCATGTGCTAAGTCAAATTGCAACTTCTAATTGGTATCAAACCAGCACATAAACATTCTATGAGCCTAAAAAATCAGAATTGGATCAAGTTTCTACATAGTTTGGTTTATGTAACAAGACTTTCTTCACATGTGAACCATAAAGCCACAAGTTGCAAAAACCCATGATCACTTCCATCCACTTGCTGCCTAGCCTGTTGACCACTCCTAGCCTTTCCCCCTCACCTTGCTGCGCATCCCACACCTCTTGTACTTGGCTGAAACATGACCCATGCCTCTCTTACAAGAAGTTGACATTTTGGCAAAAGTAGCCACACCTATCACAGCAGGCCAAGTCACATCAACTGACCAATAGGCTTTGTTTATGTGGATCAAATGCTGGCCATAACACACTTCAAGCAAGGCTGAAGCTCTCACATTCACAACATTTCACAAAAACACTCCATTTTGCATAAGCCTTCGAATTTCTCTCCACAGCCTGAAAACACTTCAACCATCTTCACCATTCAACTCACCTTGCTCCATAGACCACCCAGCACCAAGAACACAAGCCTGAAACAGCCTGAACATCTCACTGCCATTTCTCACTTCATTTTGCAGTTTCAATCGAATCTCCTTCCACAAACCACAAACACACAAACAAACACCACAGACCTTCTCCATTCATCCTCAGGACCATAAACCACCATTCACAATGGCCTGAAACCTCCAGAAACACCATTGCCATTTCTGATCAAGCTTGAGCAGAAGCTGTCGAATCTCATTATCCAGCCAGCACAAACTTCTTTTGAGCATTCAAACATCTTATGGGGACCAAGTGGAGCAGTTTGCACTGAAGGAAGTGGCCAGAAAGTCCTCAAGTTGAAAGCTCCAAATCTCAGGTAGCTCGAAAATTATTTTTCCAGAAATCATTTTTCTTGTTACAAACTTGTTCTATGTGATTCACTGATCATCCTGATGTTCTTAGTTTTTGAAATGGCTTTGTTTTGAGTATTTAATTTGTCTCTGAAGCTTGCGTGCCCTAGAACTTGTTCTCTTCGATTCAGCTTGTTTAGGAAGAATAAATTTGTTTTGAGAGAGGGGTTTGATTCGTGAGAGGTTGGAGATCATTTCCCAATTCATAGATTTTGTTTTTGTTACGTTTTGAGGGAGTTGGTGAGTTTCCCGGTGAGGTGCTGGCCGGAGAAGACGACCGGAAGTCTTCTCCGGCCACCTGAGTCATTAAACCCTAATCTCAGGTCATTAACTCCAGTTTGAATTTGAGCCATGGATGTGCGTTGACCTGTTGACTTCCCTCTCTTTTGGATGGCCCAGATCATTTCATTTGCCCTAATCTCTCTCATTAGCTTTAATTAATTCGTAATTAAATTAATTAGTCCAGATGCAATCCACACCCTTCATTCGCGCGCCAGTCAACGTTTTCAAACCCAGAATCAATCTCAGCCTTCCATTTGTTTTACTTGTCATTTTCATTTATTTTAATTCATTTTCTTTTCATTTAAATTGCATAATTAATTTAAAATAGCAAAAATGTCTTAAAAATTATGAAATTTTTCCTAAGAGTTTTATTAATTTTTAAGACCCAAAATTATTTTTATTTCATTTTTCATCATTAAAAAAGTATTTTTAAATATTTAAAAGATTATTTTTAATTGATTAATGGGAATTAATTAATTAAAAATACTTTTAGGTATTTAAAAATTACAAAAAAAATCATGAAATGTTCTAAGACATTTAGAAACATTGTCCAACCTTCAAACCAAATTTCTTTTTTGATCTTGATGCATTTTAAGAATTTTTCATTGAATTAAATCATTTTTTATGCATTATTTTGATCATAAGTTCAAAAATTCATTTCTGCCTATTGGAGAAGGTTGAGACATTGATTCTTCTTGCATTGTGTTATGTTTAGCATGTAGTTTCTAGGATAAAATGTTCATGATTTGTTTCCTCATTTTCTAATTGTTTGGCATTTCTTTTGCAAAGAACCCTAAAAAACCCTAATAACTTGTAAAAAATCATAACTTGAGTTTGGTTGAGAGTTGAGAGCTCCCCTTTGGACAGTGGTTCATTATGGGATTAGGGTTTCTTTGGGTACCATTTTCCATTTTTTTTATGTTAGGGTTTACTTCTGTTTTTGGTTTGTGTTGATGTTTGATTCATGAACCCTAATTTGGGCTTTCTCTTGCATTCTCTTGCATAGCATGACTTGTCTTTGCATTTTGTGCATTCTTGTGATTCATTTGACATCTTAGGACATATAGAAGGCATGTTTGATCATTGCATTACATGTTTGCCATGTCATTTGTCTTGTATGCTTCATAACATTTCATGCTTGTTCATGCTCCTTAACTTGCATCATTTGCATCCATGATCTTGTATGAACATTTCCATGTCTTGCCTCATGTTTGCAGCATCTCATAACATCATTTTCATCATCAACATGCTTCTGGTTTTGCTTTGCATCATACCATTTCATCTCATCCTGCATTGCATTGCATTTCTTTCTAACATTTCAGGTGGTAAGTAACTTGAGAAGTGAATTTGCCTTCACTTCTCATAACTTTTCTTTTCATCCCCCTTGCATCCATTGCTGCATTTCTATTTGTGTTTGAGATTGAGCTTGCTCATTCTTGTTCTTCCCACTTTCTTTCTTCAAGTGACTTGACTTCTTGAATGAAGCAAGTTGCTTTGCTTCTCTTGATCCTGTTCATCTGCTTCCTGGTGGCTCCTTTGAAGATTCTTCTCTTGAAAACCTCACAAACTTTAGGATCAACCAAGCATGACAATGAATTAGGGTTTTGATTAGTCTCCCCACTTAGTTTTCACCTTTGTGTCTCTCTTGAGTCTTCTCTTCTCATCTCATAATCAGGGACTAAACCCTAAAGGCTTTAAGACTTTGTGATTAAGCTTGTGCCTGCATCCTTCTCTTAGGATGGAGTGTATAACTTTAATCCTAAGTATTAAACCCTTAATGTGTTTAAATCTCTTAATCAGTTCACTTAATAAATATCAAGACATCACACTTGTAACTTGGGCCTTGCATTAGGGTTCTAATTCTTCCTTAAATGGTTAAGAAGGACTAACCCTAGTGTTAATGGACAAGTCCCCCTCAAGTTGTCTTACAAATCATAAAAATTCACTTCATCATCATATCATCAACTAAAATCCACTTAATCAAAGGCTTGTTTTGTCATGAGTTTAATCCCTAATCATGGATTAAGTTGAGGAGTTTTCCTCAGCTTAAACATTCTCATCTATTATCCTTCTTTTAGGATGGTGTAATGAGTCTGTTTAATCCCTGATTATGGCTTAACCTCATTACTCAACACTAAACAAAAACCAAAAACATCTAAATAATCACAAGTAGGTTAATGATCTTAATCCTACACCAAAGGTGATTAAGTGTGAGAATCTGACTTCACACTTAAGGTACTCTCATTACCCCTAATCAGAGGGAGGATGTGATGAGTTTACTAACCCATTGGTTTAGGCTTAAGCTCATTAACTTATGACAAAATCCAAAAACAATAAAAGACTGAAAACTCAAAAACAAACAATAATCGTCTCCTTCGGGATTCTTTTCTCATCTCACTCACTCACAACCGAGAACTTGCTTCTTCCGTCTAATGCAAGACAGTTAGCACCTGAGCCAGACAGGTCATACACTTGAGCATAGGCAAGCAAGCAGTTCACAAGTCAATTCATCTTTCAGTCTCTTTGGGTCGAACTACGGTGTTCTGACTTCCTCATTGCACGAGAGGATACGTAGGCATAACTTAACAGTTATCGAACAAAAGTCTCTGTTCATTCCCTCTCCTTTCAGCATCATTCTTAGCCTCATGATCTTGAGCATCTTATTCCTTTTCTTACACTGACACATCACTATACACTTCACTTCTTTTACACTGACACCTGTATATCCTTTTCCAGCTATTTCATACACAGATTGCACTGACACTACCCCTTTAAAACACAAATCTTTTAAGCGTGGATCCCGTCGAGTACGGCGGACAATCTGGGTGCTAATACCTTCCCAGGTTGTAACCAACCCCCTTTCTCAGTCTCTCTGGTTCGCAAACCGTCTTATCCATCTTTTTCTAGGTCTATGCAGCATTACCTTTCCTCCGGGATAAAAATGCCTAGCTGGCGACTCTTTTCATCTCCAGTGAGTTCACGGCTGTGTGTTCTCACTGTTCCCTTCGCCGACCGTTCGCGCTTGTACCTGGATGCAAATCTTCGGGAGCGACAAGTGGGGCACCTTTTGCTATAAGGTAATGCCATTTGGTTTAAAGAATGCAGGGGCAACATATCAGCGTGCTATGGTGGCTTTGTTTCATGATATGATTCATCACGAGATAGAGGTATATGTAGATGATATGATAGCCAGGTCCCAAAATGAAGAGCAACATCTTGATCATCTGCATAAGTTGTTTGAGAGGTTGAAGAAATACAAGTTGAGATTGAACCCAAACAAGTGTACTTTTGGAGTTAGATCTGGAAAGCTCCTGGGTTTCATTGTCAGTGGAAAAGGTATTGAAGTGGATCCTGCGAAAGTGAAAGCTATACAAGAGATGCCAGTTCCCCGTACTGAAAAGGAGGTTAGAGGTTTCTTGGGAAGATTGAATTACATTGCAAGATTTATTTCCCAATTAACTGCTACCTGTGAGCCAATCTTCAAACTGTTGAAGAAAGATCAGGTAATGGAGTGGAATGATGAGTGCCAGACAGCATTTGATGAAATCAAGAAATATCTGCTAGAACCTCTAATTTTGATGCCACCAGTTGATGGAAGACCCTTGATCATGTACTTAACAGTATTAGACAACTCAATGGGGTGTGTGTTGGGGCAACATGACGAGTCTGGTCGAAAAGAGCAGGCAATATACTACCTTAGCAAAATGTTTACCGACTGTGAAACAAGATACTCACTGCTCGAGAAAACTTGTTGCGCTTTGGCATGGGCTGCTCGCCGACTAAGACAGTATATGTTGACTCATACTACCTTATTGATTTTGAAGATGGATCCAATCAAGTACATATTCGAGAAAACTGCTCTCTCCGGAAGAATTGCAAAATGGCAAATGATCTTAACAGAATATGATATACAGTATACTACTCAGAAGGCCATTAAAGGAAGTGTTGTAGATGATCATTTGTCTCATCAAGCAGTGGATGATTACTAGTCAATGAGTTTTGAGTTCCCTGATGAAGACATTATGATTATTACCAAAGAACCTGGACAATATGACGGACCTGAACAAGGATCCCGATGGACTATGGTTTTTGACGGAGCTTCTAATGCACTTGGTAATGGTGTTGGTGTTATGATCAGCTCCCCTGAAGGTTGTCATACCCCGATCACTGCCAGACTTTGTTTCTATTGTACCAATAACATGGCTGAGTATGAGGCATGTATCCTGGGTATTAAAGCTGCCATTGATATGAAGATTCAGTTCCTAGACGTGTATGGAGATTCAGCACTTGTAGTAAGTCAGATCAAAGGAGATTGGGACACCAAACATGATAATCTCATTCCTTACAGAGAACATGTGTTGTCTTTGATCCCATATTTTGAAGAGATTACCTTTGGACATATTCCACGAAGAGAAAACCAGTTGGCAGATGCATTAGCCACCATGGCATCTATGTTTGAGATTAGTTGGGATGATGAAGCTCCCAAGATTACCATTGACAGATTTGAGAAGCCTGCATACTGCAATGAGATTGACACTGAAGAACCAGAGGAGAAGCCTTGGTTCTATGAAGTGAAAAGATATCTTGAAGCTCAGGAGTTCCCTGAAGGGGCATCTGTTAAAGATAAGAAGTTTCTGAGGAGGTTTTCTGCTAAGTTTTTGTTGAGTAATGGAATTTTGTACAAACGCAATCATGATTCAACTTTGCTTCGTTGTGTGGATAAGAAGGAAGCAACTGAGATCGTGGAAGACATGCATGATGGAATCTTTGGCACTCATTCTAGTGGTCATACTATGGCAAAGAAGATATTGAGAGCAGGTTACTATTGGTCTACCATGGAAGCTGACTGCTATCAACATTCCAGAACGTGTCACAAGTGTCAAATCTATGCTGATAAAGTACATATACCTCCATCACCATTGAATGTGTTGACTGATCCTTGGCCTTTTGCCATGTGGGGCATTGATATGATTGGTGAGATCAAGCCTACTGCTTCTAATGGGCATCGTTTCATCCTGGTTGCTATTGATTACTTTACGAAGTGGGTAGAGGCAGCTTCATTTGCATCTGTTACTAAGAATGTGGTGGCTCGATTCATTAAGAATAATCTCATATGTAGGTATGGCATCCTCGAAAGGATTATTACTGACAATGGCTCTAATCTGAACAACACTATGATTACTGATCTCTGCACGCAGTTCAAGATTAAGCATCACAACTCTTCTCCGTATCGTCCAAAGATGAATGGGGCAGTAGAAGCTGCTAATAAAAACATTAAGAAGATTCTACAGAAGATGACTGTCACTTATAAAGATTGGCACGAGATGTTACCATTTTCTCTTCATGGTTATCGTACTACAATACGTACTTCAACAGGGGCAACCCCATTCTCCTTAGTATATGGTATGGAAGCAGTTCTGCCCATTGAAGTTCAGATTCCCTCCTTAAGAATTATGAAGGATGCAGGCTTGGATGAAGATGAGTGGATTCAGACCCGACTTGACCAGATAAATTTGATTGATGAGAAGAGGTTAGCAGCTGTTTGTCATGGCCAGATGTACCAGAAACGAATGATCAAAGCTTTTAATAAGAAGGTTAAGCCAAAGGTATGTCAGGCTGGTGATTTGGTAATCAAGCGTATCATATTACCACAGGGTGATCCTAGGGGCAAGTGGACTCCTACATATGAAGGGCCATTCGTAGTCAAGACAGTATTCTCAGGAGGTGCCATGATACTTAATACTATGGATGGTGAAGACTTCCCACAGCCTGTAAACGCATACATAGTTAAAAAATACTACGCATAAAAAGAGACCCGCTAGGTTGACTGGCCTAGGCAAAAATAAGGGCATCCCGGCGAACCAAAAGGGTTCGAGCAAAAATTAGGGATATATATATAAAAAAAAAATGTGCATCCGGCAAGTCGAAAACCTGAAAAGGCGACTTGGGCGAAAAAGGGTATCCCGTTGGATTGAAAACCTGAAAAGGCAGTCCAGGCAAAAGTTAGGGATTAAAGCGTATGACTATGTCTCGTTTGGATCACCCATGAAACTACAACCAGTTGTGCTACTTACTCAAGCTCGAACAGATAAAGATCAATCCAATCGTTTCCATCTCGACAACAGAAGATGAGATACTTGAAGATAATGACAATAGTAGAATTGAAACTCAATAGGATTATTTCCCACATAGCTGATTGTCTTTGTTTTGTAAAAATTTTACGACGAATTCCTCTTACTAGGATTTCTGTCTCCTCGTACAAACTTGCCTATGTATAGGTCACTTTGTGATATAAATAAAATTCCATCTTTGAATCCAGATTTACTTTTACCCTATTTACATAAGCGAAACATCCATTGGTTGTGTTTGAATGTATGTATGCTTTTGAATATGATTGATGTTTACCAGAAATGCATAAAATGCTTAATATGATTGATGTTTACCAGAAATGCATAAAAATGCAGTAATAGTATTTACTAAGGACGAACGAGGGAAGGAATTCAACGAAGCTTCGCCGGTTCATCCCCACCAGACAGCTACGAGTCCCCCAGTAGGGCAAATCCATCTTCATAAATACTTCGAGTCACATCTCCCCTGGAATTTATATCCATCTCTTTTATCCTCAGACGGATAGTCGGGAATTTATTCTTTCAATAGGAGTACGACGAACGAAGACGGGAGACCTTACTATCGAACGAAGACGGGAGGTTATGGATACCATACTATCGAACGAAGACGGGAGGTTTATGAATACTATGTTATCAAACGAGACGGGAACGAGTTCCTCATATTCTTCACTATATTATCAAACAAGACGAGTTCCTCATATTCTTCAGCAACAATTCGGGATTTATTCTCCCTGGCCATCAGTTGATATACGAAGATATCCAGACGCTTCAAGCTGCATGATGCATACATACATCATTTACATCATACCATAACATATACATCCATAAGTACATAATACATTTACTTAGGTACATCATACTATGCATGCATACATAATGCATAAACTAATATTTCCCTTGCAGGATAGTTATATGCAGGTAAAACAATATCAACGACTTACAACAGGTCAGAAATGATCCATACACCACTCCGGATGTCCTCGAATAGCAGGCAAACGGTCTGTAAAAAGATCCATTCCCTGGTTCAAGACATCTTTCAGAAGAACAAATCCTGACGTTCTTTTGACCCTTAAGAGCAAATCCTGGCGCTCTTTTGGCCCCTTGTTCAAGACTTTTTCAGAAGAACAAATCCTGACGTTCTTTTGACCCTTAAGAGCAAATCCTGACGCTCTTTTGGCCCCTTGTTCAAGACTTTTTCAGAAGAACAAATCCTGACGTTCTTTTGACCCTTAAGAACAAATCTTGTCGTTCTTTTGACCCTTAAGAGCAAATCCTGACGCTCTTTTGGCCCCTTGTTCAAGACTTTTTCAGAAGAACAAATCCTGACGTTCTTTTGACCCTTAAGAGCAAATCCTGACGCTCTTTTGGCCCATTGTTCAAGACTTTTTCAGAAGAACAAATCCTGACGTTCTTTTGACCCTTAAGAACAAATCCTGACGTTCTTTTGACCCTTAAGAGCAAATCCTGACGCTATTTTGGCCCCTTGTTCAAGACTTTTTCAGAAGAACAAATCCTGACGTTCTTTTGACCCTTAAGAGCAAATCCTGACACTCTTTTGGCCCCTTGTTCAAGACTTTTTCAGAAGAACAAATCCTGACGTTCTTTTGACCCTTAAGAGCAAATCCTGACGCTCTTTTGGCCCCTTGTTCAAGACTTTTTCAGAAGAACAAATCCTGACGTTCTTTTGACCCTTAAGAGCAAATCCTGACGCTCTTTTGGCCCCTTGTTCAAGACTTTTTCATAAGAACAAATCCTGACGTTCTTTTGACCCTTAAGAACAAATCCTGGCGTTCTTTTGGCCCTTGAATAGCAGGCAAATGGTCTGTACAAAGATCCATTCCCTAATTCAAGATACCTCCAAAAGAGATAATCATCACAAGATTTATTTCTACTGGTCCATTCAACAATTCAAATCATGTTGCATAAATGATTCAGAGATGGCCTATACAAAGACCTAGTACTGATATCCAGTATCAACATAAAGACATCATCATATTCTGATACTTTAAGATGGCATCTCTAAGCCCATCACCAGTTCTTCCTGATGGCATCTCTAAGCCCATCTCCAGTTCTTCCAAGTGGCATCTTCAAGCCCACTCAAGCATAGACAACTAATCATCAGTATCACTTTATGTGCCGGCGAGTGCAAATTTTTGGGCTTTTATGTTCAATCCCCTTCAACCTTCCAGGTCACAAATGGCACGTATACCAATCTAACCCCTCAGGTTTCAGAATATTGAACAGGGGCAGCTGTTGCACCCCAAAATTTGCCCTCACAAGACAAGACTTTGTGTGCTAAGAGGTTCACAAAGTTCACAAGGTTCACAAGACCTCTCATGAGGTTCACAAGTTTCACAAAGTTCACAAGTTTCACAAGACCTCTCATGAGGTTCACAAGTTTCACAAAGTTTACAATTAGTCAGAAAGTTTGACAATTCCCTCAGACAATGCATCCTCCTAAGCACTGCATCCTAAACTAGGGTTTTGACTTTGATCAGGCTATATGGACTTCCAAGACTTCAATTGAGCTTCATAACATCTTATATGTGTTTAAGAATCCCCATGGCAAGTTTCAATACTTTTCCCAAAGGTTTGCTCAGTCAGATGATCAGATAGGTTAAAATCAGTCAAAGCAGTTAAAAAGTCAAACTGAGGTCAATTGTGGTCAAACCAAAGTCAAACTTCATGATTTTTTGCCAACATCAAGTATATTAAGTAAAATTCATCATTTGATTAAGGGTTGATCATGATTCATCAAGGAGATTTCAGATCATCAAGAATCAGGAGTTTCTAAATTAGGGTTTCCTCAGGAAAAGTCAACTGAACTTTGACCAGCCATAACCTTCACATGCTTCATCAAATTTTTCCCATCCAAAGCTCATTTTAAAGGAAATTGAATTCTCTACAACCTTTGTGTCTCACAAGCCAAGCCCAAAAATTCTTCATTTGGAAGGTATGAGCTAAGACATTATAGGTCCTTTTAAAAGTCAACAAAAAGTCAACAACTTCAAAAGAGCATAACTTGAGAATGGTAAAAGATATGGACATGAAACCAATGGGGTTGGTTAGAGGACTCTTTAAGCTTTCCAAAATATCCAAGAACACACTCATAGCATTAAAATTGAAGGATTTGTGCCCTTGCAAAGTTGGGAAATTTTTGGGAGGTTTATGAAGCAAATAGGACCTTAAAACCAAATTCTTCCAAATGGGCTTGCAATTTTGTGATCCAAACTTTAACATGACATCATGCACGACCCAATCCTCATTTATTCAGATTTTTATTATTTTGATTTTATTTATTTTGATTTTATTCATTTAAAACCATTTTAAATCAAAATCAAATATATAAATCAAATATTTGGATGAGATATTGCTTCTAGAAAATCATAAATGTTGCTTGGATCAGATTGATATGGAAATTATGGTGATTGTCTTAAAATGGCAAGATTATATCAAAGAATATTTGAATTTTAAGGCATGATCTTTTTCAATCTCATTGATCCAAAAAGTCCAAATAACCATCACTTCTCTTGACCTAATTTTGTTCATCTATAAGTATAGAACTCATCACAATGCCAAGGACACGAATTTGCTGCCTCAAGAACAAGTTCCAAATTTTCAAAATCCATCAAAAACTCTCCATTCGAATTCTCACTTAGAGGCTCTCTCAAAGCATTCTAAAGGTTGCAAAACATTCCTTGGACATCACTAATGCTTCCTCAATCATTAAAAGCATCATAATCATGCCCTACTGCATAAACCGAATCACACATGTTCTTGCATTTTGATTTTTTCGATTTCATATATATCTTTGTTTTAAATAAATTTTGATGGTTGATTAATGTTTATAATGATGTTTAGAATGATTCTGGATAGTTTGATTGGAGATTGGATGCAGGAAACGTGAGAAGCCATTGTTAGGGTTTCGGCCAAGCTATTAGGGTTTCATGATAAACCTAATATAAATTATTTTTAAGGACATAGAAAGATTGTATGAGCTCTGGGGATCATAATGCACTAATCAATTGGAAGAAATTTTGCTGTTTCAATGGTGTTTGATTTTCGCAGGTTGTACATATTGAAAAATTCGCAGGTACCTTCGTAGGAGAAAGTGCAAGAAAATTCGTAGGTAATTTGGAGAAGACGAAGACCAGTGGCGCCAAAATCTGATTTCAAAATCTGTTTTAATATTTTATTAATTTGTTTGAGGTTATTATACGAATGCGTTGATGGCTCAGTTGGTTGGTGTGCGTATGCGTGATGTTCAAGGTTCTGGGTTCGAATCCCCCAGGCCTTTTTGCTTTGTTGTTTTTATTTTGATTTTTCCAGGATACGCATAAAAGAATATGAAGGCAGCATGTTATCACCAAACGCACGTTGGCCTGGTGGAGGACTGGTTGGTCTTGGGGATTGCAAAGCCTAGGGCCTGGGTTCGAATCCCAGCCCCAGGTATGTTTTTGTTCATATTTTCTTCCATTTTATTTTTGTTTAATATATATTATAATTAATTTAATTCATGATAAATACTTAAAATAAAATGTTTATATTATTTTTTTGTATGATTTCAAATTCATTTTTTTTCCTTAAAATTAAACTTTATTATTAAAATTATTTAATATTTATTCTATTGTAAATTATTAATATTATATGTTGTGTATAAATAAATTAATTGATTAATCCTAAAAATTTTATATGTAAAAAAAAAACCTAATTTTTTATATAAACCCTAATAATATTTTTTAAACCCTAATTATTTTGTAAATAATTAATTTAGTTGTTTATTTTAATTTTATAATTTGTTCATATTATATGTAGTTTTCTAATCTAAATAATTTAATTAAATAGTAAACCCTAATTTATTTTTCTAAATAGTTAAAAACCCTAATTTTATTTTATGAATTTAATTTATTATTTTGTATGCTTATAATCAAATATTTTTATAATATGTATATAAAATTAAATAATTAGACTATTAATCATATTTTATTAGTATAAAATATTTATTATTTATTTCTTTTATTAAAAAATCTTTAAAAAAATATATTTATTTATTTGTTCACTTTTAATTTATTTCTATATTATATTGTTATACTAACCATTTTATACATATTTATTTCATTACTAACCCTCTTATATTTATTTAATTTTGTTTATTATTACTAATCCATTTAATTATTTATTTATTTGCTTATTTTAATTATTATGTAATTGTACCACTTATGTAATAGTTGTAGTATTATTTTTATTATTTATTAAATTGTCATGGTTAGTAAAATAGGGAGTGTAAAACATGTTTGTATTTAAAAAATTTAGATCATTAATCTCAAGATAAATATTTGAATTGGTACACTCACACACGTAAGTCGATCCTGGATCGCCATCTCACATTCTTAAGGGTTACCTCTCATGTTGCCTAAACAAAAGGTCAAGTAGGGTGTATAAAGCAAAGTCTCTTCTCTTATATCATCTAGTCCCTTAAAAGATAAAAAGATCAAGTCCCTTCACGGTTGCCTTTGTAAATGATCTTGTCCCTTTCGAATAAAGATGATAAGTCCCTTCGAGTTGCTAAATACACCTTACAGTTGCCTAAATAACAGTTGTACCTTCACTTGTCCCTCATACATCCAAGTTAATGACTACCTATTCCTTAATAAAAGGGATAGTCTTACCATTTAAAGGATATTTAAGAACAGAAAAGACTTAACTTAGGGTAGGTTCCTCTTATGTACTTGCTCACTTTTTTCAAAAACATTTCAAACACTTCACATTTTTTAAGCAATTTTCAAAACAAAGGCTTTATATATATCCGTACATGGATCATTATAAAGTACTTAAGAAAATTTCTAATCACACACTACACTTCTCAAAAACAATTTAAAGTGAGCTAAGTAACTAAGAGCCCATGGATAACCATGGATGTAAAGGGTGTTAATACCTTCCCTTTACATAACCTACCCCCCGAACCCAAAAATCTTTTAAGGTCTTTCCTGTTCTTTTATGCCCTTTCCTATGGATAAAATAAAAGTCGGTGGCGACTCTTGCTATCTGCAACATTTAACTAAAGTCAGTTCTCCCACCGTGTTACAGATTCTTCCTGTAGGACTCAATGTAATACCCACCTCAAGACTTACTTAAGACTACACTGTGGTAATCAGTGTAAAACACACCTCAAGTCTTTACGGATTCTTCCCGTGGGACTCAATGTAATACCCACCTCAAGACTTACTCAAGACTTCCTGGGCAAGGCTTCTCATAAGACTCAGTGTAATACCCATCACAAGCCACTACCCACCTCTCCAACAGTTTCACATCAACCTAGGATAGTCCTAAACATCTCACAAGTTATACCTTTTTATTTCCAAAAGCTCACAATTTCTTAACTAATATAATTAAGATTAATTTGGAAATTTGGTAAAAGTCGGCTCAAAATAATATTTCTCGGTCTTATAAGATAGAATAAATTATTAGCTTCAAATCGATATAAAGAACAGTTAAATCGGATAAACGATGAAAAAGTTATAAATTTTTAAAGAAAGAACAATATAATATTTTTCCAAGACTTACAGTGTTAACCGGTTATAACAGAATGTACCCCACGGGGTAATGAACGTTGTTTTCTCCATGTCTTCCGGTGCCATCTTGATCTGATTGTACCCGGAGAAGCCATCCATGAAAGAAAATAGCGAGAACTGAGTGGTGTTATCTACCAGCACATCAATGTGAGGTAAGGGAAAGTCATCCTTTGGACTTTTTCTGTTTAGATCCCGATAATCGACGCACATCCGGACCTTGCCATCTTTCTTTGGTACATGCACAATGTTAGCTACCCAAGGTGGGTAACTAGTTACAGCAAGGAACCCGGCATCCCACTGCTTATGAACTTCCTCCTTTATCTTCATAGCCATATCAGGGCTAGTTCTTCTCAGCTTTTTCTTTACCGGAGGACAGTCTTCCTTTAGTAGTAGCTTGTGCACAATGATATCAGTATCCAACCCTGGCATATCTTGATACGACCAGGCGAAGATATTCACATATTCACATAGCATACCAATCAACTCCTTCTTTACCTCGGCTTGTAGACTGGCCCCAATCGTTATTTCTTTCTTTACATCCTCAGACCCGTTATTGATGATCTCTATTTCTTCCTGATGAGGCTGAATGACCCTTTCCTCTTGTTTCAACAACCTGACCAATTCTTCTGGGAGTTCACAGTCTTCCTCAACCCCTTCATCAGCTTGGTAGATAGGATTATCGAAGTTATGCATAGTCATAGCAGGAACGTTATCACAGGAATCCGAATGATCAACACTTCACAAATGATGTGCTCATTTCAGAATCTGTTCTTTCAAAGGAGACGCAAACACGCAAAAACACTAGAAAGAAAAACATTGCCATTTTATTTGTTTTTTTTTGGTGAAAAATCTTAAAACGAAAGAAAGAGAACACAATTTGCTTGAAAAATGTCCTTTATTTCATGTAAAATAAGCAAAATGCAATAAAACATGGTGGCCCTACAAATGGATCTATGCACCTTGGGAAGAATGCAGGATTTGACATGCAGTATGATAAAATGGAAACAAGAAAATTACTTTGACCGCCTCGTAAATTGAACAAAATCTTCAGCAGACCAGTTCCGGAGCTCCACCCCAGGTACGCATGGGTGAATCCAGTTATTAAAGTCGCAGTCTCTATCCCCATTTGCATATGTTGCACAAACATTGTTGTAGTCGAGCATTCCAGCGCTTGTGAATGCTATGGGCTTACTGCCTTGAGACCAGCTGGACTGACCAGGTTGATATCCGAGACCAAAATTGTCATCTTTCTTTTCCACTTCCAGCAGCTTGCCCCAGCCCTGGGCATTTCCGGATTGGACTACTTCCTTGGCTTGCTTGTAGGAGGAGATAGGAGTCCCTTCCTTTTCATTGCTCTGAACTGCTGGAGACAAATTACTGACATTGACCGTCTCAAAAGCTTGGCAAAGTGTCTCATGGATCTCGCCGTCCATTTCCACATACTTGAAAGTTGACAGATGGCTTACAAAAATATCTTTTTCTCCGCACACGGTAACAACTTGGCCGTCTACCACATAATTCAACTTCTAATGCAACGTGAATGTTACTACACCAGCAGCATGAATCTAGGGACGTCCCAGCAAACAGCTATAAGCGGGTTGAATATCCATAACATAGAATGTACCCTTGAATACCTGAGACCCAATCTTCATTGGTAACTCTACCTCCCCGAACACGGACCTTCGTGACTCGTCGAAGGCTTTCACAATCAAATCACTAGGTCGCAAGACGATGCCATCAACGTTCAGCTTCATTAAGGCCTTCTTAGGAAGCACATTAAGATAAGAGCCTGTATCTACCAGGACGTGTGATAGAACAACACCCTTACACTCCATGGTGATATGCAAGGCTTTGTTGTGATTGCATCCCTCCGAATTGAGATCTCTATCTGTGAATCCCAACCCATGACTGGTGTTTACGCTGCCTACCACAACCTCCAACTGGTTAACGGTTATCTCCTGTGGTACATACGCCGTTTGCAAAACTTTCAGCAAAGCCTCTCGGTGAGCTTGAGAACACATCAGCAGCGACAAAATGGATATCTTGGACGGGATTTGATTTAGCTGTTCAACCACCTTATAATCGCTTTTCTTAATTATTCTCATGAATTCCTCGACTTCCTTTTCAAAAGTGCCTTGACTAGCAGCAGGACTTGTCACCTCTTCAGTTTCTAACTGTTTACCCTTAGCCTTTGCAGCAACTTCAACTTCGGGATCACCCCTAAGAACTTGAGGAGCAAAGAGACGCCCACTCCGACTAAACCCACCAACTCCTCTGACATTCACAACAGTCGGGTCAATTGTTATTTCCTTACTTTCCACCTTCTGGCCTTCTACGTACACGTCTGAGCCATAGTGCCAAGGGATGGCTTTGTCATCAATATAGGGAACCGGTCCTGGAACAGTAATGGTCACTGGACTCACCTCTGGAACATAGATAGTCACCGGTTCTCTCCGAGCAGGAACTCCAGCAGGATCAAAATAAATTGTTATGGTAGACACGCAATCACTTTTATGGTCAACCTTGTCGAACTGTAGAGACCCCTCATCAATCAAACACTGCAGCCCAGCTTTCAAATCCCTGCAACCATTAACTGAATTCAAACAACCCTCACAGTCAAAATCGCAACCTGGGAACACCTGCCCTTTCAACAATCTGTCTTTTACCACTAACAACAAAGTCTTCACTTCATCCACATTCAAGATCAGGTTCAACCTCTCGCCACTATCGACAGTGTTTATCTTGGCCTCTCTATGATTTGGAATGGGGTTCGATGTAACATTTGGAGGCGGTGCGAAGTTAATTTCTTTTGAATCAATCAGGTCTTGGACCTTATGCTGCAATGCCCTGCACTTCTTCGTTGAGTTCCCGGGAGCTCCTGAATGAAATATGCATCTTGCATTAGCATCATACCCCACTGGAAGCTCTCCAGGTGGAAGTGGTGCTAATGTCCTAAACTGAACTAAATTCAAGTCTAAGAATCTCTGGAGTAGAGCTGTATACGTCATCGGGATAGCCTTAAGCACCCTGTTAGCTGGACGAGCTTGCCTCTGCTGATACGGTCCTTGCTGATAGTTATTGCGCTGCGGCTGTTGATGTTGATGTTGTTGTTGTTGCAAAGGACCTGTGGGGATGGTGACAGTTGCCACCTGCTCGTAAGATCCTCTGTATTCGCGGCCCCGACCTCGACCGTGCACAGCATTAGTCTCTCCCTCTCTTCTTATTGGAGGTCCATTAAAAGCTCTTCTCACACTGCTTGAGCTACCCGCACTACTGTCCTGAATCTTCCCCATTTTCAGCAGAGTTTCAACCCTTTCTCCAGCTATCCTGATGTCATTAAACTTTGTTGTTGAACACGACGCCAGTCTCTCAATAAACACCCCCTGCAGTGTTCCATAAACATGTCTGCCATTTCATTCTCCAACAAAGGAGGCTGCACTCGAGCAGCAAGCTGACGCCACCTCTAGGCGTACTCTTTTAACCCTTCTTTGGCATTCTGAGACATCGTCTGCAACTGGGTACGATTCAGAGCCATATCCAAATTATATTGATATTGTTTAACAAATGCCTCAGCTAAATCCTTCCAGCTTCGGATATTTACCCTGCTAAGCTTCATATACCATTCCAAGGAAGCCCCTACAAGACTATCCTGGAAGTAATACATCCACAGCTTTTCATCATCTATATGCGCAGCAATCCTTCCCACAAACGACTGAAGGTGAGTTTTCGGGCAAGTTGTTCCGTTGTGCTTATCAAAAGTAGGGACCTTGAACTTGTAGGGAATTCTCACCCCTGGCACCAAGCCCAGATCAGTGATGTCAAACTCTAAAGAACTCTGAGATTGAATGGTGCAAATCTGCTCAGCCATTTCTTCAAATCTTTTATTCATGTCAACTCCTTGGCCTTCCGCCTCATCTATCAAAGTGAACTACTCGTCCTGCCCATCCATCTGCAGATTATTCACTCCATCATTGATAATAGTGACCCCTGGTTGCACCACAGGGATTTCAACATGACGGGTGCCAGCCCCGTTGCGCTTACCTCCCTCTACTGTCCCATTGTTCCTGGCTTGATTGTTCTCTACCATTTCGCGCAAACTCTCTTGAGTTTGACCTATCCCAGCCATGAGGTTCATGAAGTTTTCCATTCTCATCCTTAAGTCAGCCAGATCTGCTTGCATCTGTTCCATTGCTCTTTCTCTGTTCACCTTCGTAGGGTATCTGTGCACTGTTGACTGTCTCTGAACCTTCTTGGGAGCTATAGTGCCTGAAAGTGACATGAACGTTAGAACACTAGAGACAATACCTGCAAAACAACAAACATGTTATATGCATGCAATGTAACTATTCATGTTTCCATGTTCAGACATTAATATGCCCCAGTTCTGGTATTTTGACAGAAAATACTCCAAATGACTTCGAAAACTAGCTTTTCAAACTCTTTCAAGGAGTATTCAGGTCCTGGTGGCTTAGTACCAACAACTTTTTCTCATTCGGAAATGGTAACTGGAAATTATCATTGCATTACATGAACAAACTATCAACGACCAGAGTCATAGACATAAACAAGATTCCCCAAAGGGTTACAATTCAGTACAAATGACAGAAAGATAAAGCAAGACTCCTACAACAAGCATGTAGGTAGTCTAGATACAATCAACAATAAACTAAAACCCTAGGCTAAAAGGAAGATCCAGGCTCCTCTTCTGCAGTCTCCACCTCTGTCTGGTTCTTCTTGACGCCTACTCTCAGCTGAAGATCTGCAATCTCCTTCATTGCTTCCTTCAAGGCTAGTTGGCTTTGTTCCAATTGTTGAGTTTTTTCCCTTCGTATTTTGTGAACTTGTTCTACTTCTTCTTTCTTGAATGCCATCTGCGCTTCAAAGAACTCTCCCTTTTCTTTGTACATCTTCTGCTCCTATTCCCTTTGGCCCTATAACCAAGTAATGGACTGGCGAGCTTCTCTGAGAGTCTTCATAATCTTCTTATGCTCCGCTTCTCTTTTTGACTCTGTTAAACCCAATCTCTGAAAATGAGCTTCTCTCCCAGCAAACTCCTTTTCCTTAGCTTCTAAGGTAGCCTGCATCTTCTGTAGCTTTTCTTCTGCTTCTTACTTAGCATGATTGGCACGGTGATACAAGCTAGCCATCTCAGAATTCTCTACCTGAACTTTGTGCAACTGAGCTTCCAACTTCTTGTAATCTTCAAGAGAAACAGTGGTCTGCACCGGTACCTCCTTTGGATATAGTGGAGCCTCAACTGAAAACGGAAGGAAGAAGGTATAATCCTTCCCTTGTATCCAGGCCACAAAAGAGGGATAAGTCTTATGGTCTACCTTTCCAAATTCTTTCTTACCCTCCCTAACCTTCGTTTCCCAAGCTTGGGATACTTGAATAACCAACAGCTCATTATCTTCAGCCGGAAAATACAGAATCTTGGCTATTTCTTCATCTGACGGAGGATCCTTCAGTGGATAACCAAATTACTTTCTGGACAGCACAGGGTTATGACTTATCACTCCTTTTCTACCTAACAACGACACATAGGGAAACTCACCACACCTTGTAATAAACTCCTTCCCTACCAAGTTTCTGCTACATCCCCAGGCTATATCATCAGATGTTAACCCCATCAATCTTCTAGCCCATTTCCAATCTTGCTTAAGATCTTTGAACGGTCCTGACTTTGGAAGCTTCTTAGCGAACCACTCGGCGAACAATGGAGCACAACAATTCATGTACCCTTTTTTCTTCTCATTTCTGTGATGGACACCGAAGTAAAAGTCTCCCAACAACGTAGGCACCGGGTTCCCTTTAATGAACATGGTGATAGCCTCCAAGCTTACCCATTCTTTCTCTCCTGGGAAAAGACTTATCCCATAGACCATTAATGCTAACAGCGCACTGAATTCTAACCACTTCCCTCCCAAAGCAAACACATGAGCTTCTGTGATAAGAAAATCCAGATTAAATCCCTTCCATTTACTGGTTTCTAGCTCCATCTTCACCCTAAGCATACTCAAATGACAAGCACCTGCAATGTCCTTGCACGGGGGATACTTCTCTGCAGCATAATAGGGAACACCATTCTTGATAGGAATCTTCAGGATGTCAGAAATCTCTTCCATAGTGGGAGCCAAGACGTAGTCAGCAAACACAAAAATTCTCAACTGAGGGTCATAAAACTGCAACAAAGAATGAAAAATATCTCTCTGATCAACAGTAGGCTTGTTCATGTAACCCAAGATCTTCCCATACTGGCTTCTGAAATCATCTGAAACCTTGTCACTCATCAAGCCCACCAGTTTCTGAATCTCCTCAATTTCTGGTTGCGGGAAAGTGTAATGAGCATTCCTTTTTCTGGGCATCTCTTCGGCTTCTGTCATCTGGAGAAACAATGAATACCAGAACTGGGTACAAAGACTAAATGCTAACCTAAAATGGAAACACAAATAGTTAATGCGAGTATGATGCGATGCAAATGCAATGCAGGCACATGATCAACAACTGGGAATGTCTGGATACGAAACACGGGACCCAAGTTACCAAGAACCAAGATCCTCTGAATAAAGCCCCATGATCAAGAATTCAGTCTCAAAAGCCCAACATCAGATATCAGATGACTTAAGAACTCCAAAATCCATGTAGCCTTATCAAATCATAGAACTGTACTGGAAATGAGGTATGATGAGGTCGAGGGTTCCTGCAAACCTGTAAACCCCTCCCAATCTCACGGGTGTGCTCTGGGTCAAACATCACGGACTCTCAAATCCGAATAGCAATAAAACGTTCACCATTTCCGAGAAATGGCTCATGACCAAATCAGGGAATCGGTTTGGCATTATGTACTACTCAGGGAGGCCTCAGCATGAGTCCGGGAAAAACAAGCATCCTTTATAAGTTCCCAGCTTCAAGCGTTGGAATCGAGAAACAATAGTACATTCATCCCGGAGGGTACAATACTATCGTCAGACGACCATATGCTTTGACTGAGTTCATATAAAAGAACCAGGCCATCCTATGCGAGTTCCCAGTGGGCCCTTGGGTGCAAATGGGTTTGCCACAAAATGTGGTATGCCATTGTCACCACTGGAGAGGGATGTTTCCACAAAGGTCCCCAATGATCGGTCCCCAGATGCACATAACTATCGAGGTCATGTATTACCCCAGAAAGATTCCGGCATAAATACATTTCAAAGACGGTCGCAAGTCTGGGTGTGGAACTCACTACTACCAACATAGAAAGATGCCATGAAGCCAAAGTAACTGTCCACTCTAAGTCCTAGGGTGCACTCGAGCCCCGGTTACGAGCTCATCTCTCAGTAACAATTCCCAATCCCACAGAAAAAGGAAACCAGCAACCAGAAAGTCCAGTATAAAGATGCATGAATATAAATACTAAAAGCAATAAATAAAGCTGTAAATAAAACTGTAAATAAACAACAGTAAAATAAACATGCAACAACAAACAATCAACACCTAAAGAAACAGAAACACGCAAGCGCTAGGAGAGACTCTCAGGGGAACCAGAGATACTCTGGTATAGGACTCCCCAACAGAGTCGCCAGCTATCGCTCCCCGGATTTCCATCCTGGTACAAACGCGAAAGTGGCGCGGAAAAGATTAGAGTCGTCAGCCAGGCATTTATATCCCGAAGGAACGGGAATGGTAATGTTGCACAAACCAGGAGAAAGAAAAGGAAGGACAAAGGTCCTGCGAACCAAAGAGACTGGGTTCGGGAGTCGGTTACAATCTGGGAAGGTATTAGCACCCCAGATCGTCCGACGTACCCGACGGGATCCACGCTTGCAAAGAAAATGCTTCAAAGGGTGAAAGAATGAAAACTACTGCAAAACTGAAACTGGAAATGAGAAAGGAACTGAAAAAAGAAAACGAAGAGGAAAAATGTAGGGAAAATAAAGATTTTGCTCGAACAGGCCCTACCCCGCTGCCTACATACCTCACTGGACATGAGGATTAGAGACGCCATAGTCCCCTAACTAGGGGTGGAAAAGATTGCTTGTGAATTAAGGCTTGAACTGCCTATGTCAATGCTCAGGTGTTGCAGGCTCGGACGACGAGTGTGTTACCGTCTTGCAAGATGACAAGTAGGAGCAAGTTCGCGGACGGAGCGAAGGAGATGAGAAAACAAGTCCCAAAGGAGAGACGATTATTGTTTGTTTTTGTTTTTTATGAGTCTTTTTATTGGTGTGGCACAAGTGAATGAACTCAAGCTCTTTTCTATGGAATGTGTACTTGTTACTAAATTCCAAGATGGAATAATAGAACAAGCACACCAAGTAAGGAGAATTTATCCAAGACTTGTTTCCAAGGGCAAGGGCCTAAATTCATTGACTTGTTGAATTTATTAGGTGTTTTAGTGATTAAAAATGAAGAAGTATTTTTTATGCTTTTTCTTGATGAAGATTACCTCATGATCTGACTTGTGCATCATGCTAGACAAATACACTATTCCAAGATGGAATGAATACATATGCCCCATGGAATAAGGCTATTACACAAGAGGTCACTTCTTTCTTTATTAATGTTTTTTAGGTTTTGTTTTGAGATGAGAAGAGAAGGAAACAAAGGAGCAAAAGGCAAAAGTCTAATGGGGAAAGACTAAACCTAATATTAACATGCAAAAGTGGTCCTAAGGTTAGTGAAGTTTCAAATATCCTAAGAAGAGGAAAGAAGAACCAAAGAGGAGCAAGAAGAAGAGGAGGAAAGAGCTAGCAAGCAACTTACTCCTATAAAGGAGATAAGTTGCTCCTAAAGGGGGAAGAAAAGAGTTGCTTCACATGATGGCATATGGTACATCAAACCACAAAGAGAAAGAAACTTAAAAAGGAAAGGTGAAGATATGAAATGTGGATAAACATCCACACTTCTCTTACCATGATCCCCTGCAAGTGTTAGCAAAAATACAGCATATGTCATCAACAAAACTCATGGAAATGGCATGCTCAAAGCTCACATCAACAAAGATCATACAACATGCCCAATTGCGCATACAAGTATTTACATGTCGAGAACCTGAAGGCATGCATCAACCAGCAAGCAAATCACCCTAAACAATCATATTCAATGATCATACAATGATCCATGGCAATTAAAACATGTAAAGGGATCAAACAAGCTCAAAATAGCTCAAAAAAGTCATTTTGCTTCAGTGTTAACCGGTTAACCAAAGATTTAACCGATTAACCATGTCAAACCTGCAGAAAACAGCACAGAAAACAGATGCGTTAATCGGTTAACCAAAGCGTTAACCGGATAACACTGTCAAAACAGCAACAAATCTTGCAGAAAATCAGCTCAAATCCAGCTTATCCAAATAATCACACACCAGACCAGCAATCAATTATGCATGAAATAAATGGATCAATTCACATTAATTAACATCATTAACCTCATGAACATTAGCACACGGATCCGGTTACAAATCAACCAATCAATTCAAGCAACACAAGCAAATACACAAGCACATGGTGGATCTAAAGCACAAGCATGCAAATAAGCTAAAAACAGAGCTAGATCTGAATTTAACCAGCCTACAAAGTTGAGGTATGCTTTGGTAGTTGTTGATTGAGCTGGAAATGAGAGATCTCGCGGAAAACTTTGAAGATCTGATGCTAAGCTTCACACTCCATGCAAAATAAATGCAAGCAAAAGGTCTTGATGCAGAATTTTGGATCCAAAAGCACTTCTAATTCCCAAACCAGGTCTGAATCACCAATTAAACCAGCAAAATGATGCAAAGGAGCTATGGATGGAGGTCTAGTTCCAAGATCTACACACCTTAAGGCAAGGTTATGTGATCTTCAAAGAGGAACTCTTGGTGAATTTGGAAAATGTGGGAGAGAATATGAGAGAATAGTGAGAGAGAAGAATGAAAATTCAGAATGAAGAATGAAAAAATGAAAGAGCCCTCCCTTGGTTTGGAGGGAAATGGATTAAATATGGTTTAGGTTTGGGGCCCAAAATTTAGGCTTGGGATCCAAAAAATATGGTTTGGTAAAGTGATTAGGATTTAGCAATGGAATTAGGCTTGGATTAATGATCTAGATCCTTCTCCACAATTCAAATGAATAAAAAATCAGAAATTTGGAAATTTGGAGCCAAAGCACATGCTGAAATTGCTGCTGGAATCCAAAATTCGCAGCCGTTAACCGGTTAACCAAAGCGTTAACCGGTTAACGCCAGTGAATTTTGAATTTTCCCTCCTTTTGGTGGGAAACTTCCATAATAACCCGGCGCCAACCGTTCTGACCTGATTTTGATCCTCAATCTCTTTTAAGGCTTTGACCATGATATCAAACTTGTAACATGCCTTGACTTTGACTTGTAGTTCTTCAAATTTCCCGGATGACTGATCATATGCCCTATGCTAGAACATGCAAGTGTTATGCTTCATCTTTCTATGCACAAATGCTAAGGACATGACATGCTTATGATGATTATGATATGATGATGATGCTGAACAGGAGAGGGAAAAATTGGGGTGTTACAATATGCAGAAGAACGAATCCGTTCTTGTTGTAGAAAAAAAATCTCCATTTATGTTTGGTGATGAAGGAATATGGAGAATTGATGAAGAAGATGATGATCGAAAGATGGATTTGATGAAGACCAATCAGAGAGAATATAGGTTTCTGAGTTTTCTTCCAATCTCTATAACTGGAAAAATCTCTAACTGAATCCTCCCCTCCCAAAGTTTGTTATCAATTTCTGTTATATTCAGGGAATGAAAACGATGAAAAACCGTTAGATCAGAGTTATCCCTCATCTGTATTTTTATTACTATTATTTTTAATTTTATTATTTTTGGTTTTCTCTTATGGCTAATAATCTGAATTTCGAACCAGCCCCATATGCTCGCGTTTTGATCAAGAAATTCCAGTGCGGTTGAAACGATCTTCTCGTTTTTTGGCCTCCTAGGGAAGGCGTGCTTTTTTTTGTAGCTAGTTGAGTTTTCTTTTTTATCCATTTTCCTACGTTTCAATCTATGAGTTTGTGCGTTTTGTAAGGACCATAAATTCAATCTGCCAGTAGCTGAGTTTTGGACTGAATGTATGACGTGGCTACTTGCAGATGGCTAGGATTAGAACTTGGTCACATGTGCATTAGTTTGAAGTGGGGCAGTGGCAACTATTGGCTTTTTCCATTCAATCACGTTTTCGTTCATTTATGGTTAATGTAAGGGAAAAGAAAGAAAAAAAACAAAACAAAATGGACAATGGGATTAAAATGATATGGGCTATGATTGAAAAAAAAAAGATAATAAAAGAGTCTAATGGTCTTACAATTGATTTGGTTTGAGCTTGTAAATGATAACAAATGAATTAACGGTGGATGATGACTAAAAATCGAAAAATGTTCTAGAACGAATTTTATATACGAAGTTGAGTACGAAAACAGACGTTGGTTGGGATTACAATGGAGCTAGTAATTGATGAACACATAAATGATGAAACATTGATTTAAGGAATAGACGGATCCAAAACCAAGCTCAAACTGTAGAAGCATACTTCAAGCTCTTTGTTTTGATGATGTCAACATTATTCAAGATCATTCCAGATTGCAAAAAGTCGAGATGACAACAAACGATCAAGACCATGGCTATGCATCATCAATGGAATGTTTCCGATCGATTCAAGCTTTTGTGCTACACTTTCAAGACTTGTCTCAAGGCTTAGGTATATCAATAATTACCTCTTAAATATGATATACAAGTGTTCAACATAATCTTCATAATTTTTTTAATGCATGTGCATATTTTTGAAAAGAAATTGGAACTGGTTTAACACTTTAAACAGAAATATTTTTCTGTATTTTAACAGTGTTAACCGGTTAACCATATGGGTTAACGGTTAACGGTAGTAATTTTTCAATTTTGTGGTAACGTTCCTGGGCATTAACCGATTAACCTATTTGGTTAACCGGTTAACACTGTAGAAATGTTGAAAAATTGTTTCTCTTCAAATTCAAATATTTTGTTAAAGTTATACCTCTTCATGATTTTATTTCATAAGTTTTTATACCTTTTCAAAAGTAATTCTTTTTAAATTTTCATACCTTTTTGAATAGGTGTTTCAACTATTATAAATTCTAAAAATTTCAAATTCATAAACACCTCCTAGACAATTTCAAATATTTTCATACAATCAAATTCACTTTATTCAAATTCTTTTCATCTTTCAAAAGTGTTCATAAGTTCATCTATTTCATATTTTGTCTTGAACACTTGTGTTGAATATTTATTAGTGAATTCTTGATTATAGGAGAAGATCAATTTTTATTGATATCTTTTATTGTACTCTCACTCAAAACAATACTATAGAAAGTGTCTTTCTATTTTGTGACTTGTGTTCCAAGGATTGTTTGGACATAAGGGTAAGTGTGGCAAGAGGATTGTTCTTGCACACTTGTTTGTATAGTTTGCTAGAAAGTAGGCCTCACCATTGAAGGTGTGATAGGTTGTACTGTTCTAAAGAAAACTAGTGGAAATCTCTTTCGTGTTGAAAGGGGACAGGATGTACCTTCGGATTGTGAAGGGAACCAGGATAAACCTCCGTGTCTTCTTTACTTTTCTGCTTTACAATTTTTGTTCTTTAAACCATAAAAGCAAAATCCATACATCAAAGAAAAAGAATCGAGAAAATTTTGATAACACCTAATTCACCCCCCCCCCCTCTTAGGCGCATTCTGATTCTACAATTGGCATCAGAGCCGGTTTAGGTAACCTGTTCCTATAAGATCCTTATGGCTTCCGCAAACTCGAATCTTGTTTTCAAAGATGGTGGAAGTAGCAACAAGCCTCCGCTCTTCTCCGGCGAATACTTCGATTTCTGGAAAATCAGAATGAGGGCACATCTTGAAGCCCAATGAGAAGGCATATGGGAAGCAATCGAAGAAGGTCTGCAGAATCCCGTCAATGTGATCAACGGTGTTGGAACGGCGAAGTTAAAAAATATGTATGATGAAGATGATAAAAGGAAGATCCTAAATGAGAAGAAAGCAATCAACATACTTTAAAGCGCTCTTAGTATGGACGAAATTTTTTGTGTATCACAATACAAATCGGCGAAGGAGATCTGGGATACTTTGGTAGAAACACATGAAGGAACAACAGAAGTTAAAAGATCAAGGCTTAACACGTTGAGTCAAGAATATGAAATGTTCTGCATGCAGCCCGGAGAATCTATTGTGGTTTTACAAAAAAGATTTTTTTTCATCTAACCAACCATTTGATTGCACTCGGAAAGACCTTCACCAACGATGATCTTAATTTGAAAGTTCTAAGGTCTTTGACAAGGGAATGGCAACCGAAAGTGACCGCAATCTCGGAGAAGAAGAGTCTCTCAACAATGACATCCGCATCTCTATTCGGAAAACTTCAAGAGCACGAGTTGGAACTTGGAAGGCTCGAGAAGTATGAAATTCAAGAGAAAAAGTCCAAAGGAATTGCTTTGAAGATTGACACGAAGGATGACAAAGATGACGAGATCTCCGAAGATGAGAACTTCATGCTTCTTGTTAAGAAGCTTGGTAAGTTTTTTAACAAAAATAATAATTCTTCTTTTCCTAAAAAGAATAAAAATTTCAGGAAGAAGGATGCATCCACATCGAATCAAGAAGTTACATGCTATGAATGTGGAAAGCAAGGTCACATAAAACCGGATTGTCCAAGACTTGCAAAGAAAGGAGGATTCAAAGGCAAGAAGGACTTCAAAAATAAAAAGGCTTATGTCGCATGGGATGACAATGAAGTTAGTTCCTCATCGGAATCGGAAAGCGACGAATGTGCAAATATGGCGTTAATGGCGTCACATCACTCCGATGAAGAAAATGACGAGGTTAGTAGTAACTTTTCAATTTATGAAAATGATGCACAAGAAGTCATAGATGAACTTCTAAAGGAATGTAAGACTTTGTACAAAAATATTTCATCCCAAAAGAAGAAAATATTATCATTAGAAGAACAAAATGCATCTTTTGAAAAATACATTGAAAATGAAAAACAAAAGATAATGGATGAAAAACAAAGCCTTACATGTAAAAATTGTGAGTCATTGTCCTTTCAAATTGTTCAACTCAAAAGAGTTTTAGAAAGATATGAAAAAGGTCAAATTGGCTTGGAGGAAATTCTTAGGCACCAAAGATATCCAAATGATAAAAGTCGCCTAGGATATTCTAAGTTTTCCAAACCAAGCACAAGTGAAACCGTTTTCATAAAAGCTAGTGAACAAATTGTTAAGGAAAAGACTAACAATGCTAAAACTATGCATCAAAGTCATAAAAGGAAAAGGATCATTAAGAAACAAAAATATGTTCCTAAATTTAAAAGTCAATTTCAACCTATTTGCTTTTATTGTGGAATCAAAGGCCATACACCTAATGCTTGCTATGTGCGCAACATTGGTGTTGCTAAAGGGCATTATGTGTGGGTTGAAAAGGGTACTAACTATCAAGGACCCAAAGAAATTTGGGTACCTAACAAAACTTGACTTTGTTTTGTAGGTATGCTTGAAAACAACTTCTACGCAATGGTATCTCGATAGCGGTTGTTCAAAGCATATGACGGGCGATATCAACAAATTTTCAAGTCTAACACTTAAGGCCAAAGGATACGTTACTTACGGTGATGATAATAAAGGAAGAATTCTAGGAGTTGGAACCATTGGTGCATCTCCTCATACAATCATCGAAGACGTCCTTTATGTGGAAGGCCTTAAACACAACCTTCTTAGCATAAGTCAATTGTGTGACAAAGGGTTTCGAATCAACTTCACAAAGGAGGAATGTTTGATAGAACACGAAGTCACTCATGAACTCTTGCTAAAAGGTAAACGATTTAATAACATTTTTATGATTTCTTTTTATGACTCTCTCTTGAAGGTGAAGTGCTTAATGGCAAACAACAACGATGCATGGCTTTGGCATAAGAGGATTGCTCACATTCGCATGGAGCACTTGAATAAATTATTAAAGCATGATCTAGTTGTTGGTCTTCCAAAGATGAAGTTTATCAAGGATAAGCTTTGTGACGCATGTCAAAAAGGGAAGCAAACCAAAACATCCTTCAAGACCAAGAAAGTGATATCTACTACAAGACCACTACAATTGTTACATATGGATCTTTTCGGTCCATCAAGAACAAAAAGCTTCGGAGGTAACGTTTTTGCACTAGTTATTGTTGATGATTTCTCTAGATATTCTTGGACTTTTTTTTTAGTGCAGAAAAGTGATGCCTTTAAAGCATTCAAGAAGTATGCCAAGAAAATTCAAAATGAGAAGTCATTCTCAATTGTTTCCATAAGAAGCGACCATGGTGGGGAATTTCAAAATTCATAATTTGAAGATTTTTGTGAAGAGCATGGAATCTCTCACAACTTTTCCGCACCTAGGACTCCTCAACAAAATGGTGTCGTAGAAAGGAAGAATAGGGTACTAGTGGAACTTGCAAGGACAATGCTTAGCGACTCAAATCTTCCTAAATATTTTTGGGCGGATGCGGTTAGCACGGCTTGTTTTGTAAGTAACTGTGTCAATATTCGACCTATTCTCAAGAAGACCCCTTATGAGTTGTTCAAGGGAAGGAAACCCAACATATCTTTCTTCCACATATTCGGTTGCAAATGCTTCGTTCTCAACAACGGTAAGGACAACCTTGGTAAGTTTGATGAGAAATCCGATGAAGGTATTTTTCTTGGATATTCTCTATCAAGTAAAGCTTTTAGAATTTTCAATAAACGCACTCTTACCATTGAAGAATCCATACATGTTTCGTTTGATGAGACTAACCCCTCGAAAGAGGATAATATTATTGTGGATGATGATGATAATGTAGTAGATCTATCACAACAACAAAAGGAGATATCAAAGGAACAAGCAATATCACAAGAAGATAAGTCACCAACCATTGAAGAACATCAAGATCTTCCAAAAGAATGGAGAACTCATAGAGATCACCCGATAGATAAAGTGATTGGTGATATTAGCCAAGGCGTTGCAACTCGACTCAATCTCAAGGATGCTTGCCTCAACATGGCGTTTGTGTCTCAAATTAAACCAACAAAAATCGATGAAGCTTTAGGCGACGATCAATGGATAATAGCTATGCAAGAAGAACTCAACCAATTCGAAAGGAACCAAGTTTGGACTCTTGTACCAAGACCGGACAACAAACATATCATAGGCACAAGATGGGTGTTCAAGAACAAACTTGACGAGAATGGGATCATAGTTCGTAACAAAGCAAGATTGGTCGCACAAGGCTACAACCAAGATGAAGGAATCGACTTTGATGAAACATTCGATCCGGTAGCAAGGTTAGAAGCAATTAGATTATTACTTGCTTACGCTTGTTCTATGAATTTTCAGTTGTACCAGATGGATGTCAAAAGGGTTTTCCTAAACGGTTACATCAATGAAGAAGTCTACGTCAAACAACCTCCGGGTTTTGAAGACTTCAAGAATCCCTCTCATGTCTACAAGTTGAAGAAGGCTCTCTATGGCTTAAAGCAAGCACCAAGGGCTTGGTATGATCGCCTTAGCAACTTCCTATGTGAGAAAGGTTTTACTAAAGGAAAGGTTGACAAGACTTTGTTCATCAAGAATCTTAAGGGTAACACCTTACTTGTTCAAGTCTATGTCGACGACATCATCTTCGGTTCAACAAACAAAGATCTTTGCGAGGAATTCTCTCTTATGATGCAAGACGAATTCGAGATGTCCATGATGGGAAAGATGAACTACTTCCTTGGATTACAAATCAAGCAAACAAAGGATGGTATCTTCATCAACCAATCCAAGTATTGCAAGGAGTTATTGAAAAGGTTTGATATGGAAAATTGCAAAGAGATGTCTACTCCAATGGGATCCGGAACGTATGTTGATAAAGATCTTTCCGGAACTTCAATAGATATTACAAAGTATCGAGGTATGATCGGTTCACTCTTATATTTGACGGCGAGCCGTCCTGACATTATGTTTAGTGTTTGTTTGTGTGCCCGCTTTCAAGCTAATCCGAAGGAATCACATCTCACTGCCGTGAAGAGGATCATGAAGTATCTCAAAGGAACGACGCACGTCGGACTATGGTATCCTAAAGGTAGTACTTGTTCTTTAATTGGTTATTCTGACGCTGATTATGCAGGATGTAAGACCGATAGAAAGAGTACAAGTGGTACTTGTCACATTCTCGGAAATGCACTATTGTCGTGGGCATGCAAGAAGCAAGCATGCGTTGCACTTAGCACGGCCGAAGCGGAGTACATTGCAGCAAGAAGTTGTTGTGCTCAAATCTTGTGGCTTAAACAATAACTTCTCGATTTTGGTATAGATCTCGGTTGTATCCCTCTCCGGTGTGACAACACAAGTGCCATCAATATCACGAAGAACCCGGTCATGCATTCAAGAACAAAACACATAGATATCCGACATCATTTCCTTCGAGATCATGTTTTAAACGGAGATGTAGATGTTACGTTCGTGGATACACACAATCAACTCGCCGCCATATTCACAAAACCGTTGGCTAAAGAGCAATTTTACAAGATTCGACGAGAACTTGGTATTCTCAATGAAGGTGACATCTAATCTTTACTTTAAAATTATTTATTGTATGTCTCTATTACATTTTATGTATGTTTGTTCACTTTTTGGCCATAAAATGCTAGCACTCCCATTTCGCCGTTTTTCGTTTTTTCTCACTTTCGTATACCCGAAAATAATCGGTTTCAAAAAATTTTTTGATCAAAAGTTGCGTTTTGATGAGTGCTAACACTTTATAAAAAAAATTTATGAAAAAGAGATTATTTTTAGTCTAAAACATGTTGCTGGATTTTTCAAAAAATTCAAATTTTTTAACCGTTAACCGGTTAACCTATTACGTTAACCAGTTAACACATCCAAAACTTGGATTTCCAGCGCAGGTTTCAGATTCTATTTTTATTCTTTTTGTTTTTATTATGTTTTTTTGTTATCATTGTGTTTTCTTGTATGCTTTCATACTAAGTTGCATCATGCTGAATTTTATGTTGTATTTTTCATATTATGCTTGGTTCTCTCTTCCTTTTTGCTAATGACAAAGGGGGAGAAGAGCTTTGGTTTCTAACATCTCTCTGTGCAGAATTTTGCCTCTGTTTAGATAGGGGAGCTGCTGGACATAGGGGGAGAAGCAAGTCTAGAACATCATTGATAGATCAAAGCTTGTACGCAAATTTGCTCGGTTGTCATCATCAGAAAGGGGGAGAAGAGCTTTGGTTTCTAACATCTCTCTGTGCAGAATTTTGCCTCTGATTAGATAGGGGGAGCTGCTGGACATAGGGGGAGAAGCAAGTCTAGAACATCATTGATCGATCAAAGCTTGTAAGCAAATTCGCTCGGTTGTCATCATCAAAAAGGGGGAGAATGTAGAAGCATACTTCAAGCTCTTTGTTTTGATGACGTCAACATTATTCAAGATCATTCCAGATTGCAAAAAGTCGAGATGACAACAAACGATCAAGACCATGGCTATGCATCATCAATGGAATGTTTCCGATCGATTCAAGCTTTTGTGCTACACTTTCAAGACTTGTCTCAAGGCTTAGGTATATCAATAATTACCTCTTAAATATGATATACAAGTGTTCAACATAATCTTCATAATTTTTTTAATGCATGTGCATATTTTTGAAAAGAAATTGGAACTGGTTTAACACTTTAAACAGAAATATTTTTCTGTATTTTAACAGTATTAACCGGTTAACCATATAGGTTAACCGGTTAACGGTAGCAATTTTTCAATTCTGTGGTAACGTTCCTGGGCGTTAACCGATTAACCTATTTGGTTAACCGGTTAACACTGTAGAAATGTTGAAAAATTGTTTCTCTTCAAATTCAAATATTTTGTTAAAGTTATACCTCTTCATGATTTTATTTCATAAGTTTTTATACCTTTTCAAAAGTAATTCTTTTTAAATTTTCATACCTTTTTGAATAGGTGTTTCAACTATTATAAACTCTAAAAATTTCAAATTTATAAACACCTCCTAGACAATTTCAAATATTTTCATACAATCAAATTCACTTTATTCAAATTCTTTTCATCTTTCAAAAGTGTTCATAAGTTCATCTATTTCATATTTTGTCTTGAACACTTGTGTTGAATATTTATTAGTGAATTCTTGATTATAGGAGAAGATCATTTTTTATTGATATCTTTCATTGTACTCTCACTCAAAACAATACTATAGAAAGTGTCTTTCTATTTTGTGACTTGTGTTCCAAGGATTGTTTGGACATAAGGGTAAGTGTGGCAAGAGGATTGTTCTTGCACAATTGTTTGTATAGTTTTCTAGAAAGTAGGTCTCACCATTGAAGGTGTGATAGGTTGTACTGTTCTAAAGAAAACTAGTGGAAATCTCTTTCGTGTTGAAAGGGGACAGGATGTACCTTCGGATTGTGAAGGGAACCAGGATAAACCTCTGTGTCTTCTTTACTTTTCTGCTTTACAATTTTTGTTCTTTAAACCGTAAAAGCAAAATCCATCCATCAAAGAAAAAGAATCGAGAAAATTTTGATAACACCTAATTCACCCCCCTTCTTAGGCGCATTCTGATTCTACACAAACTTCTTATTTTTTTCGCAAACAACAACTGATTGACTGAACAATTATCCGAATTAAATCTTCCTTTAACAAAATAACCCTTGAACCATTTTGAATTTGTCTGAAGCAAGAATTTAGAATAAATCCACAGGCGAAACACAATCTGAATTGACAACCCCTGATAATGATGAGCCCGATAAGTGAAATAAACCTCACAGGAACCACCGCTTGATAAACTGAATAATTCTCCATATCACCCTTTGACTTCGGACGCAAATTGGATGCGAAATAAGTCACTAGTACAAACAACTTGCAGTTAAAGCACTTCCTAACAGTTTGGCCCAGATTAGGCAAAAATTCCACCTGACTCGAAATATAACTGAACCACGACATCTGAAGTGATCACTGCCATGCTTTATGCTATGCTTTAACTCTCCATGCCAAGATGCAATGTTACATATGCAAGATGGCACGCTAAATGCTACAAAAATGAGAGGGCAAATTTTGGGGTTTTACAGTTGGCGAATTTCCTTGGTTTGAATTAAAATGTTATTTCCACTGTATTATTTTATTAATGAAAATAGATTTTGTTGTTGGTTTTAATAATGTGGCATCCTACTTTTGGAGTAACTCTGATTATTTTTCGTATTATTTGTGTGTTTTACAAAATGTGAAAGTGGGGTGTTACAATTAGTATCAGATTAGGTCGGTCCGTCCTACCACATGTTGTAGTAGAGTTTGTCCTTAGAATAGGAGTAGATTTTGTGTTCTAACCATATGTTGTTTTTGGATCAGTATGGTAGGGAGGAATGATGTTGCTCTTACTGCTGCTATGCAAGCTATGGCACAAGCATTGGAGAACACTACTCAAGTTACTGGGAATAAGCAGTTCCGTGAGTTAGAGCAGTTATGCAGTAACAAGCTTCCTACATATGAGGGGGTATTCTTGATCCTGAGGTTGCATAGAAATGGTTAAAGGTTGTTTAGAAGATATTCAGGACCATGGGATGCAATGATGCTAAGAAGGTAAGGTTTGGTACTCATATGCTGGAAGGTGAAGCTAAAGTCTGGTGGGACAACAGTCGTCAGAGGTTGGAAGCTGTAGGTACTGATGTTATTTGGGTTGTGTTTCGGACTAAATTTATGGAGAAGTATTTTCCGGAAGATATTTACAGTGCAAGAGAGGTTGAATTTTTGGAACTGAAGTAGGGTAGCATGTATGTTGTTGAATATGCTGCTCGATTTGAAGAGTTGGCGCAGTATTGTCCTCGTTACAATACCAAAGAGGCTATGACTTCGAAGTGCTTGAAGTTTAAGAACGGGTTGCATCCTGAGATCAAATAGGGCATTGCTTATTAGAAGATAAGGAATTATCTAGAGCTGGTAAGCAGAAGTCGGATTTATGATAATGATAACAGGGATCAGATTGCTCATTACAAGGTTGTAAGTGATCAGAAGGGTAAGCAGAGGTTTTGGGGTACGTCGTATAGTGCTCCAACTGATAAAGGGAAACAGAAAGTTGTTGTGGGTAAGAAACCAAGTGGCGGTTCCTAATCCCACAAAGTGCTTCAGATGTGGTGCCATGGGGCACTATGCTAATGATTGTCTGAATGACGGGAATAAATGCTTCAAGTGTGGACAGACAGGTCATGTTATAGTAGATTATAGGTCCACTATGCCTACCTGTTATAACTGTGAAGAACAGGGTCATATCAGCACTCACTGTGAGAAGCCAAAGAAGTGTCTGACTAGTGGAAAAGTGTTTACATTGGTGGGAACCCAATCCACCAGTGAAGAGCGTTCCACCAAAGGTACTTTCTTTATTAATGGTATTCCTTTGATTGTTATTGTTGACACGGGTGCAACCCACTCGTTTATCTCTATTGATTGTGTCAAGAAATTGGGGATTGTGTTGTCTACTCTAGAGCAGAGGATGACGATTGAAACTCAATCTATTGGATATGTGGTTACTTCCTTAGTATGTTTGAAGTGTCTGTTGACTATTTTTGGTCAATAATTTGGAGTGGACTTGATTTGTTTGGCACTCAGTAATCTAGATGTTATTTTGGGGATGAACTGGTTGGAATTCAACCGGGTTTATATTGATTATTTTAGGAAGAAGTTGTTGTTTCTTACTCCTGAAGAGGAAGTATTGGCGAATTCTTTTTCTATTAGGGAGTTGAGGAAGTTTTTGGAGGATGAAGCTAAGATGTTTGCGGTGTTTGCTTCGTTGTCGGTTGAAAGCAAGACATCAATTAATGAGGTTCCAGTAGTGAATGAATTTATTGAAGTGTTTCTTGATGATATTACAGAACTACCTCCGACAAGAGAAGTTAATTTTACTATTGATCTTGTTCCTGGTACTAGGCTTATTTCTATGGCACTGCACATGATGTCTGCATCAGAATTGGCAGAATTGAAAACTCATATTGGAGACTTACTTGATAAGAAGTTTATTAGGACGAATGTGTCACCGTGGGGAGCTCTAGTATCGTTGGTGAAAAAGAAGGATGGTAGTATGTGTTTGTGTATTGATTACTGTTAGTTCAATAAAGTGACCATAAGGAATAAGTATCCACTTCCAAGGATTGATGACTTAATGGATCAACTAGTTGAGGCTCGTGTTATTAGTAAAATTGATTTGAGATCGGGGTACCATCATATTCGAGTGAAGGAAGATGACATTCAAAAAACGGTGTTCAGAACTCGCTATGGACATTATGAATATGCAGTGATGCCTTTCAGAGTGTCTAATGCGACGGGTGTGTTTATGGAATACATGAATCGTATTTTTCATTCTTATCTAGATTAGTTTATTGTGGTATTCATCGATGACATCTTGATCTATTCTAAGTGTGAAGAGGATCATACAGAACACTTGAGAATTGCGTTGCAAGTGTTGAAAGATATAAATTGTTTGCAAAGCTCTCGAAGTGTGAATTTTGGTTGAAGACTGTGAGTTTCTAGGGGCGTGTTATTTATGGTGATGGAATAGCGGTGGACCCATCTAAAGTAAGGGCATTACTTCAGTGGGAACCTTTGATGACAGTAACGGAGATTAGAAGCTTGTTGGGTTTGGCAGGTTATTATCGAAGATATATTGAAGGGTTTTCTAATTTGGTGTTACCATTGACTCAGTTGACTAAGAAGAATCAAGCTTTTTTTTGGGATGCAGCATATAAATAAAGTTTCGAAGAGCTGAAAAAGAAATTGACTTCAGCAGCAATGCTAGTTTTACCAAGCCTGAGTGAACCGTTTGTTGTGTACTGTGATGTGTCCAAAATGGGCTTAGGCGGGGTGTTAATGCAAGATGGTAAAATGGTGGTGTATGCTTCGCGATAATTGAGAGTGCATGAAAGGAATTATCCTACTCATGATCTTGAACTGACTGAAGTTGTTTTTGTATTGAAAATTTGGAGGCATTACTTGTATGGATCGAGATTCTAAGTATTTAGTGATCATAAGAGTTTGAAATATTTATTTGATCGGAAGGAATTGAATATGAGGCAAAGGAGATGGTTAGAGTTCTTGAAGGACTACGATTTTAATTTGATGTATCATCCAAGAAAGGATAATGTTATAACAGATGCACTAAGTCGGAAGACGATTCATCTATCGGCATTAATGGTGAAGGAAATGGAATTGATTGAGAATTTTAGATATTTGAGCATGGTTTATGAGATGACACCTGAGAGTGTTAGATTGGGTATGCTGAAGGTGAATAATTACTTCCTTGAAGTGATTAAGGAAAACCATAGACTTGGTGTGAAGCTAGTGGATTTGATGCCTACAGGAGGAAATAATCCTGATAATGATTTTAAAATGGATGATAGGGGTGTGTTGAGATTCTGGGGAAGAATTTGTGTGTCAGATAATGTTGAATTAAAGAAGGCATTTTTAGAGGAGAGTCACCGGAGTAGATTGAGTATCCATCCGGGAGCTACAAAAATGTATCAAGACTTGAAGAAGTTGTTTAGGTGGTTTGGCATGAAAAGGGACATAGCTCAGTTTTTTTATGCTTGTCTGACCTGTCAGAAGTCAAAGGTGGAGCATTATAAACCTTCGAGGTTAATTTAACCGTTGGAGATTCCGGAATGGAAATGGAATAGTATTACCCTGGACTTTGTTACTGGGTTACCGAATACAACGAGAGGCTTTGGTGTTATTTGGGTAGTTGTGGATCAGCTTATGAAATCTGCACATTTTATACCAATTAATATGAGTTTTCTGTTGACGAAGCTGGAGAAGATTTATATCAGACTAATTGTGAAGTTACATGGTGTTCCATCGGGCATAGTGTCGGATAGAGATTCGCGGTTTACTTCAGAATTTTGGAAAACATTTCAAGAAGCTTTGGGTTCTAAGTTGAAATTGAGTTTTGCTTATCATCCATAGATGGACGGTCATTCGGAAAGGACCATTCGGTCATTGGAAGATTTGTTGAGAACTTGTGTGTTGGAACAAGGTGGTGTGTGGGATACTCATTTTCCATTGATTGAGTTCACGTACAACAATAGTAAACATTCTAGTATTGGAATGGCACCGTGTAGACAAGAATTTTCGACGCCATGAAATTAGAATCCAAAACAGCATTTCGATCAGGGAATATAATGTTTTCAGGGGTTAATTTCGACTAAAGAAATGTGAAGAACGTTTTTGACGTCTTCGACAAAGATAGGAAATGATGATGTTTCGAAAACTTTAATGAGGCTAGTTGAAGGTGGCAAAGGCTGGTCTTCGACGAGTTCGACAACTTTGAGAAGACGTGTTGTTTCGACGCGGGCGCTGAAATTTAAAATTCAAAGATGAAAGATATTTTGCAGAAGGGACACATGGAAGCATTTGATAGAAAAAGACATGTCGAAGGCCAAGTGTTGTAATTGTAGGATTTGTTCGTTAGGGGCGGTTATTTAGTTTGTGTATAAATAGAGCAATTCTTGTCAGATTTAGTGTGTGAAATTCATTTGTACAAATTCCTGTAAATAAATCAAAGTACCCGTGTGAGAGAAAAGAGTGTGATTCTGGAAAAATGTATGTGTAACACCATCTTTATTTCTTCAAGTTTAATAAATTCCAAGTTTATTTAACATCTTTGCACTTTTACAATCTAAGCAATTTACAAGTTTTATGCTAGTTCGACATTCTTCATTTGTTCATGTTCTTTACTTTATGCATTTTTAAGAATTATTTCCTTTAAGTTACCAAGTTATTTTACTCTTATTTTAAGTTCTACTTTTATGAATCATACAAACATACAAAAAGACATAGCAGAAAGTGAAACCATCAATATTGCTAGAAATCATCACTTTTGACCAAAATCAATTCACATTTATGTCCTAGGATTTGTATGGTTGATCCCGCAAGTAAACTAGTTTAACGTTAAATTAGAAATCAGAGGTTATTCATCTGAAAACACCAACAAACAAATTGGCACGCTCAGTGGGACCTTAGTGCAAAAAATATCATAACAACTCTTAGTCAAAAAGGCTTTAATTTGTTGCATGATTCTAAGAAGCGGTAAGCTAGCCGTAACCGACGTAGAAAGACCTAAAAGAACAAGAGTGAGAAGAATGGTGAATCCGCCAAATAGTCAAAACGGAAATACTACGGTGTTTAACCCTACTCCTTCGACAGGAGAAAATACAAGGTCAATCTCTGTATCAGAGGCCATACCTTTGTCATCAGGGTCAACACATGCGTTTGCAGTATCTCAAAGTGCGCCTAGTTTTTCTTCCATGGGATCCCAAATGCCCATAGAAACGCCTCCTCCTATAGGGAGTGTTCATAGGCCCTTTGCGACAAACTTTTCAATGCCTTTTTTTGGTAAGGAACAACCTTATGGGATGCCTACTACGATGATGGCAAGTTTGCAAAATGCATTGTCACTGTATTCTGACGCCTTGGTAAATAGGTCTTCACTATTACAAGGATCAGGATCTGGTGGAAACATGGGCAGGATAAATCAACCCCCACCAGGATTTCAAAACTATACGCCAGCAATTACTACTAATTCGGCACAAGTAATTAGGAAACAAATGGAAGAAAGTAATCATGAGATGGTCCACATGTTGACACAATAAATGGGATTAGTGTTTAACCCTTTAATACAAAACACAGCCCAAACCAACCAATTGTTGGCAGAACAAATGACCCGTATTGCTAATTTTTTCGGTGTACCCCAAACTCAACCTAGAGAACAAATAGTTCAAGGCCCTAGGACGCCTATCGAAGAAGAACCTACAATAAATCAGAGGCCATTAGAAATTCCCCCAAGTAAATATGAGAAACCAAAAGGAAATAGTCGAACAACCTTGTGTCGAAATTCCTGCCCAGCAAGAGCCTAGGGGGATACTAGTCCAAAGGGGTCAAGACGTTGATTACATAGTGCAGCAGATGCGCTATAATAATATGCCTTCCGAAAACAACTTAGAGGCCATGGTAGAAAGGATAATGGCGTAGAATGGGGTAAATGTAAGAGCACAAAGGCCCAGTTACATCGACCATAGAACACGTAGCACGCTATTTAATTGAAGCAGGAGAAATGGTAAACAATGAAAAGTTAAGGACAAAATATTTTCCATGTTCCTTAACAAAAAATGCTTTTACTTTGTTTACGTCCCTACCTGTAAATTCTATTTATACGTGGACCCAATTAGAAAGATTGTTCCATGAACAATTCTACATGGGGAAAACCAAAATAAGCCTGAAAGAATTGGCTAGTGTAAAAAGGAAACTCTCTGAACCAATAGATGACTACTTGAATAGGTTTAGATTACTGAAGGCCAGATGTTTCACCCAAGTACCTGAATGTGAATTGGTTGAAATGGCCGCAGGGGGTTTAGACTATTCTATAAGAAAGAAATTAAACACCCAATATCTGAGAGACATGTCACAATTAGAAGATAGGGTGAGGCGGGTCGAAAGACTGAAAGCTGAGAAATTCAGGACAAATAGAAATAATAGTCGTATAATAGAGATATTATTATTATTATTAATATTGTTATTATTATTATCACTATTATTATTATGATTATTATTAATAATATTAAATAAAAATCAGAATTTGAATTGGTAATTGGTTAGTGGGAGAAAACTAAGGGTTTAGTAATTAGGCTGAGTTTAGTGAGAGTTTAGGGATAATGGTCACTTTTACGTTAAAATAGAACAAGAACTAGAGAGGAAGAACAAGGGCTAGGGAAAGGTTTCTTCATCATATTTCACAGGAATCTTCATCAAAATTTGAGGTAAGGGGGAGAACGATTAATAATAGGTGTTTATGCCATGAAAGGGTAGTGAGGGGTCCTTTCCCTTGTAGGATTTTAAGTATGTATATTCTGTTTGTGGATTCAAATCTGATGTTGATTATATGTTGTTGATCTGTTTGAATTTGTTGATGATAGTATGAATTCGTGAATGATTGTGTACTACTGAAATTGTTTGAATGCACTATGTTTGCAGATCTGGTTTTGTTGCAGGTTGTGAGTGACAAATCGTAGATCTGTAGTAATAATCTTAATAGGTTAATGAAAGAATGTAGTAATAAGAAATTATAGGTCATAAAATCAATGTAGGACGATTTTAGGACCAGATCTGGAGGCTAGAAGTGAGAACAAAGTGAACAGATTCAGACTGGTGTGGCAAAATTGAGTTTTACACAGCTTCTGCCTATACGCGTAACAAGGGGGCTATTACGCATATGGTATGGCTAGTACATGGGAAATACGCGTAACTGAGTAGGCCATTACGCGTAGGGAGGTGTGTTATACATAAGCAATCTGGGATTAGGAAAATCAAGTGAAAACGTCTCTGTTCATACGCGTAAGAAGTAGGAAATACGCGTATGGGAGGCTGGTAAGCGTGTGGATACGCGTTTGATACGCATGTCTGGTAGGCGAGTGAGTTGGGCAATACGTGTATGACCTTGGAAGTACGCGTATGACCAGTGTGCATGCATAATTTTACCGGATTCAATATTTATTTCCCAATTCTGCATCCAATGCAATTTCTTTTGGTCTGAGAGGTTGGGATAGAAACCAGGACTTGTTGGAACCAGGATTAGTAGTGGAATTAATTAAAAACGGAAAATAGGTATACTAATTAGATAATTAGCTAACTAACACCATGTGAGGTATGTCCGTTATTGTGTGTATGTTGATGAACTGTTAGACAGGTGTAGTAGTACTGGTGTGTGATATTGTGAATAATATATCTCATATGTGATCAGGAGGATCGTGAAGATGTATAAGTATTGTTATACATGTGTTGTATGCATATTATTGTCATGTATTCATGGTGGGTCTGGTGAAGACATATCATTGCTCAAGAGGAGTGTATGTGATCCGTAGTTAAGATAAATCATTTCCATGTAAGGGTGTATGTGATTTATCTAGATTCTATTATGAATCAGGTTCGATTGAATGAACCATGGTGTATTGGTACTGCATGCATTGTGTCAGTTGTTGAGTCACATTGCATTATTATATGTTGATTGGTTATGTGTGATTGTGTGATTACTACTCTTAACATGTATGATGCACCGTTAATTATTGAATGTAGTTATCACCCTTTTTTTGTTTGTTGCGCATGTGCTTCTTTAGAAGTACAGATAATACGGGTACTTGAGTGTGCATGGATTGCATGTTTCTTGGTCAAGTCTTAGGAGTCACTCTGATACGTAACACATGATTTTGGGAGTTATTAACATTTGTTATTCTTTATTTGATTGTTACGTATCATTATTCATTTGAAAATATGGTGGACCATGATTGAAGTGGATTTTTGATGTTGTTGGCGAATTTCCTTGGTTTGAATTAAAATTTTATTTTCGTTGTTTTATTTTATTAATGAAAAAAGATTTCGTTGTTGGTTTTAATAATGTGGCATCCTACTTTTGGAGTAACCCTGGGTATTTTTCGTATTATTTGCGTATTTTATAAAATGGGAAAGTGGGGTGTTACAATTAGCCTTATAAATTTACAAGAAATCTCTTATGCTTTTACATCATTATTTACTCATACATGTCAGAGCAATCTTTTACACACTTTAATATTGTCAAATAATTCATTCTTGTAGACACTTGATTGAACTTTACTTTGAGATGAGGTTTGATTTATATTCCATTTAGATTTCATCATCAGAGAGTTAAGTTCATCAAACTCTATTGATTTGGTTGTATCGTTAACTACTTTATACTTGAATTTAGTTGTTGTCATCAAGAACTAGTTGTCATCATCAAAAGTATGTTCAACTTCAATATTGACTCCTTGATCAATGATTTGCAAAACAATATTCCACATTCTCTCCCCTTTTTGATGGTGACAACACATCTCTTAAAGAGGTGGTAAAATAAATAAATAAATAAATAAATAAATAAAATATATGTTTGGAGTGATTAAACTACCCCTTAATTAAGTAGAGTATATTATACTCTCCTTGAGAGTATACTTCTCCCCCTTTTTCAAAATCAAAAATACGGATAAAAAAGCATTGCTATAATTTAAATATGCAAACATATTGACAAATAATCATTTATTAAGGGAAAAAACTATTTGATTTAAGGGAAAGTATTAAATAAGGGAAAATTGCAAGAAATTAAAATTAAAAAGAAAAACAAAGAGCAACAAGCAACAAAAAGCAAATAAGAAGCACTTAGTTCATCTTATCACTGTCCTCGCTTGAAACTATTGGAGATATGAGGTTGCTTTTCTCAACTTTTTCAATGAGCTTGTTAATATTTGAATGCATTATGCTTTAATCATCATGGATGTCCTTAAGAGTGTTTGAAGAGAGAGGAGGGAGATCATTACTTCTTCACTGTTTTTCCTTGAATGGTGCTAAAATTGTTTTTCCTTGAGAAAAGAACATGATTCATTATATAGTTAATTAACCTACTGTCTGGTTGTACAATTCCGACATTGAAAGGATATGGGATTCTTCAGGAATTATCAATTAAAAGAGTGTGAGCATAAATGTCAAAGTTAAATTCATTATCTTCAAGGTTTGTTTGATCATAATCTTGTTCGATGAAGGGTGTGCTACAAACTTGTGAAAAATCATCAAGAGATAAATTGATGGGGTCCTTCTTGACTTCGGAACTAAAAATATCGTCTTTGGAATAGAGATTTGAATGAAACATTATTACCAATTCGGGGTACCTCTTTTGAGGTTTTCAAATACGAAGTTTCTCAGACTAACAAAGTTGAAGGCTTCCATGAAAGAGCAATCCATTGAGATTTCTTCATCCAAGTAGTGAGAGATGTGTAATTCTCTATCGACATAGTACCGATTAAATTTGTTCTCTTTCTCTCGAGTGAAGAGATCTTCATAGAAGTGGGATAATGATGATTGACAAGACTGAGTTCTCTTTTGTGCCACCTTAGGTGATGATGGATGATTGAGAGAGCTAGAGTGTTTCTAATGAAAAGCACAAAAGAATGTAGGATGAGACGAGAAAGATGAAAGAGTTACCTCAATTTATAGCATCTTCCTAATCGATTGGAAGAAGTGTCAATCGATTGGAAGCTTCAAATTTTGAGACTTAGTCATTGCAAATAACATTTACATTTATGTCTCATCCAACTAGTCGTTGAGGTGTGCTCCGACGTTCAAATTTCTAAATTTTGAGATGATCCAATCGATTAGATCATGGTCCCAATTGATTGTCTGGCCCATTTTCAGCATGATTCATTTTGGGCTTTTGTGTTGCACCTATGTTTAGTTTTATCTGCACCCTTTTTCAAAAAAAACTTATAAGCTCATATTTTTATTAGTAAACATAATTTATCCATATGAGAAAAATTAAATCCATTATTTTAAAGGATTAATCGGATTTTTTCGATCATTTCAATCTTAAAATAGTGTAGTACCTCTTTTAACAATAGGCATCGATAAACATTTCCCTCAAAGGGGTACACCAATCATATTATGGTGTGTCATTCTCTACGTATCTTTGGATGCAAGAGTTGATCCAAACAACAAGATGGGTAAGTCCATCAAAAACATAACCAATCAACCTTCTATGAGGTTAATTTATCAATAAAGATCATAAACATTGATATATCTTGAACACTCTTGCTTTTATCATTGTCGTTGATATTCACTGTCATCATACATTCTTGGATCAAATACTTATTGTATACATAAAAGTATACATCTTACTTTGCATAGCTCCATTAATTAAAACTTCGAGCTGCAAAGCATACTTGCAAAACACCAAAGCTTTATTTGGGAGTTTGGGGGGACGGGAGGGGAGGGCTTCAAAAAATATTTAATATAGAGAAATTTTTAACATTTTTTGAAAACAAGATTTTGTTTAGAATGATAAAATAATTTTTTATCATAATGTATTTTTAATTTTTAAAATATTATAACAAAAATATACTCAAACAACTTATCTAAGCCCTCCAAAACCCTCGCACAATTCAAAATTTGAATTCCCCCAAATTAAGGGGATTTTGGTGTTATGAAGAAAAGAAAACCCTCCAAAACCCTTCCAAACAAAATCTATTTATTCTTTTCGCATATACCTTCCTATTTTTCAAAGAATTGATCTCCCTTCCCCCCCAAACTCCCAAACATAGTTTAAGGTTTCACCTTTGGTGCCCAAATTTCCTTAGGTTATGGTGCATTAGTTTTCTATGAGGTCTAAGGTTGTTACCTTCAGACTTTTTCATTTGTCAAAACAGAAGGACTCTAAATGACAAAAATCTTTTGCACTGTGTGCATTTATAAATTGGACGATTCTTTTCTTGTGATTTGAACCTTTACTAGGTGTTCTAATCTTGTTAAATCCTAGTCCATTCTTATTCAAGGAAGGTCATTGACTTAATAGGATCAAGTCAAGTTTTTCTTTCCCTTCGGAAAACTTACATAGGGTTTCATGCAAATTAATTACTTCTTTTTTTAGGGAGACATAAGTTTCTCTTGAAAAATTTACGAGAAATCCCTTATGCTTTTACAATATTATTCCCTCAAGCGCGCCAGGGCGAGCTTTTATACACTTCAAGTCTTGTGAGATAAATCATTTTTGTAGACACTTGCTTGATCTTTACTTTGAGATGATGATTGTGTTATATTCCATTTATATGTCATCGTTATTAGAGTCAAATTTATCAAACCTTATTGATCGAGTTGCATCTTTAATCGTTTTACACTTAACTTTAGTTGTTGTCATCAAGAATTAGTTATAATCATCAAAAGCATGTTCAACTTCATTAGAGATTCCTTGATTGATAACCTACAAAACATGGATCCACATCATCATCTTTCATGGGTGAGTTGTTCCAATACTTTGGTTTCCTCTTAGTCAGTTCTACCTTTTTCTAAGTTATTTAATTTGAGCTTATATCACTTCCATGGTCTTCTTCTATATTTTTTTTCTAATAAGCAATGCTACTCACTAAAAAGCACAAGGGATGTTGAACCCGATTACAACGAACGGGAATGTTACTTCCGCTTTAAACAAACAAGAGGATCATTATGCCAATCATAAAACGACACTGCATTCTTATGAGAACCAGAAAACAATCAATTCCACGACATAAATTTAGCAGCATATATCGTATCGGAAATCGACACCTTATCCTCTTTGAAAATCCAACTATTCCTACTCACCCACAAGCACCACACAGTTGCTGCCTAGATTGATATCCCATTATTGTTTCCCAAGAGAAGCCTAGAAGAAGTAGAATAAGAGTAAAAAGATAGCATCAAATAAGCTTCTTCTTGAAAGACTAAACCAGTCCACCGAAACACTCCCCTCCACACATCTGAAGCGAAACTGCAACACAAGAAAAAATGCTCACTAGTCTCCTCCTCACAACCACATAGGACGCAAGAAGAAGAAGCTCCTCCTAAGAAGATATTTCTTTTAGTGAGCTGACCTTTTGTTGTGAGGCGGCTTTTAAGCATCCTCTACATAAAAACCTGAACCTTAGAAGGAAGCTTGAAATTCCACATGATTCTAAGAGCAGGCAAAAGATTAGCAGACGATGCTTCCTCATTCGGCTCGAAATCTCTACCATCCTTAGACAGTTTGGCAAAACACTGCGAGACCGAAAATGATGGATTAGCAACATTCAAAACCCAAGAGAAGGAATTTGCAGCATCCTATTTCGGATAAATACCGTCCAAAACCAGCTACAAGTCTTCCAACTCCCTTGCCATAATGGAACCTGCATCAAAAGAAAAAAGGACCAGCTCGCACTTCCACATATTTTCAAACCAAGCCCCATTTCACAAATAGAACAATTTTTTATTAACTGCAAATAAATATAGATTCAGAAATATTTCTTTGAAGGAGAGATCCAAAACCCACTTGTAGTGCCAAAAGGAAATTTCCCTACCACTACCAAGAGACCAAGAAAGATGTTCCACAAACCAATCAGAACTGGTGACTTTATCGAACGATAACGACTTTAAATTTCTCCACCAAATAGAATCTGACTTATTACCGCCTCCCCCAGCATAACTCAGAATCTACAGACACAAATTCTCCTTCGCATATCTACATTCTAGCAACACATACCATAAAACCTCTTTGTCGACCATACACCTCTACTTCCATTTCAACAAGAGAGCTTTGTTGGAAATATATCCTCGACTCTCAGACCTCCGTTTTCTTTAAAAGAGCACACCGTCTTCCAATCAACCCAACGAATATTTCTCTTCTCCGAACAACACAATGTGTTCTTCTATATTTAATTTGAGTCTTTATCACATTGTATTCTCTTTTGCGTCGAGATAAGCACCTCAAATTATGTGTATTTTTATCTCACTGTATAAAATGTTCTGATTTTGATTTTGATTTTGAAATGTGAAAAACTATCCATGATAGTTGAATTAGATTGTTTAAGCCATGTCATTAAGTCTTTAAAAATGCTTTCCACCCTTCATGTACGGATATCTTGATTTAGGGAAAGAAAAAGACAAGTTTGTGAAGAGAATCACAGAATCATTCTTAAAAGGTGCCAACTTGTGTTTATTTGATATATACAATAAAGTAACAATGCTGCCTTAAATAGCATTGTAGGATAAGATGCTTTCTTTAGACTCAAAGAAGAGAATAGTTTTTTTCTCTCTATCTTACTTGGCTCAATATCTAAACTTCTCTATCTTACTTGGCATGAAACCAATAGCTTAAACAAAGACGGCACCATGCCATTTGCATGTGTCAACTCTTTTATTCAAAGCCAAGTATAAAATAAATACAAACCCTAAAATATATCTCTATTACCAACACACAAAAAAACACTTGCAAAAATAAAAGAGGATTTAATAAATATGAAAAATACTACTAATGAACGTCCTATGAGCATTCTTTAAATTTTAAGATAATATGTTTTTCTTAAAAATATAATATATTTAATACATTAAAAATTAAAATGATTATTTTTTTATAGAATATTTTCTTTATTTAAGATTTTTAAAAAGTGTCCATAATATTTGTTGGTAAGATAAATATAAGTACACTTGAATGAGATAGTAATAATATTTTTATTTCAACTAGGCGTTTTGAATTTGAAATCTAAACCTAAAAATACAAGTCTTAATATTTTATGAGAATATTAATCTATGATTCATACTAAAAAAATATAAAAGGTTTTTTATTAGTTATTTAGTATATTAAATTACAAACAAGAAAAACTTACTTTACATTTGTAGTATAATAGTAATGTTTCTAGCACATTCAAGAATCAAAATTATTGTTCACTTTTTTCTTTATTTCATCATAACTTTTTATAAAATCAAAAACATCATATGTAGACAAATTTCACCGAAAACCACTTCCAAATAAGCCTCATTATTTTTTACTCTTTATAAATTATCCTCTGTTTTTTCTTAACTCAACACCGCTTACTCTGTTTTCATCCAAATGACTCTGTTTTCGCCATTACCCTTCTTTTCCAATCACACAACCACCATTTCCAATGCTTCCCTTCTAAGAAAACCAACATTTTCTCACACCCTTTTCTCCCATTTTCAAAATAAATCCATCAAATCAAGTTTTGTTAAATCCATTATCATCTTCTCCTTCTTCTCTCTCTGTTTTTCTCTCTGTTTTTCTCTGTTTTTCATAGGAATTCATAGATGACTGATGCAAATGTTGCTGCATTTGAGGAATTTCTCCAAGGATGGTTGAATCGTCAAAGAAACTACCTTGATGAGCTTGTTTCAGCTCAAGAGCTTCATCAACAGATGGATGGTTCAGAGAGGATGAATCTGTTAAACAGAGTACTCTGTCACTATGGACAATACTATGAAGAGAAATCAAAGATAGCCCATCAAAACATCCTTGTTCTTTTCTCACCACCATGGTTTAGTTCATTGGAAAAATCATATCTTTGGGTTGCAGGGTTCAAACCAGGGCTTACATTTCATCTTGTGAACAAAACCCTTGAGGATTTGTCAGAGGAACAGAAGGAGAGTTTGAATGAACTCAAACAAGAGACTAAGATGAAGGAGAGAGAACTCAATGATGAGATGGCTAAGGTTCATGAGAGTATTGCGGCGCCACCGCTTGTTGATATGATTAGAAGCCATGGAAGGGTGTGTTTGAGTAGGTCATTCATGGCAGAGGAGGATACAGTTCCAAACACATTCAAAGAAACATTGGAGAATTTGGTGACAAATGCTGATGCTTTGAGGACTGAGACAGCTTTGAGAGTTGTGCAGATACTGAAACCAGCTCAAGTTCTTAACTTTTTTGTTGCTGTGGCTGAGCTTCAGCTTAGGGTCAGGTCTTTGGGTTTGGACAAGGATGCTGAGAGTGGAATTCAAGAAAATCAAGGAAGAAACTGAATCATCATGAGAATTTTTTAAGGCTTTTTTCTGTAAAGTGTTTATGTTCCTTCATGCTTTTATCTTTCTATTTATTTATATATATTTTAAATAGTTTGAGTTGTGTAATACATAAGCCTTAGCAGTGATGATGTGAATTGAGTGTGTATTCAGGTTGTTATGTTTCCTTGATGAGCATTGAAAAATGGAGAACAAGATCAAGCCATGCAATTCATGCTTTATCTGGAAGCTACAATATCACTCCACTCAGGCAGATTCCTCTGATTTAGTGTTTTTTTTTTTTTTTTTCCTTTTGTGATATTAAGACATGTTTGTGAGTGAAGAACTTAGATGCATAAGATGTGGAAACTTAAAAGAATCACATTTTCAATTTCCCATGCACTTAGATATTAGCATCATAACATGTGTCTATTTTATGGTTCCCTCAGCTCAACAAAAGGTTCATTCTTCACACAGAAAAGTCTCAAACATTGAATTGAAAATGAAGAAGTTATATAAAGTGGAAAACATGATCCAGAAGCTTGTTCCTCATAGCATTCAACAACAGAAGAAAAAAGAGATGCACTTGAAGAATATCCAATATTGTTGCTTTTTTATTTAACTGCTTTGTAGAAACATTTTATGAATATTATTGAATGCTTCTGTTTTGGCATAAATTACAGAAAGGCTATACGGGAAAAGTTTTACACTTTCACATTCTACTTCTTTGAGGAGCTGGCTTAAAGCTGGCAAAACCAGTAACTTCCCTGCCTGTAACTAAAGTGTTGATATCATATGTACCTTCGTATGTGTAGATAGGTTCTAAGTCACAGAATGCCTGAAAAATTAGAGAAGAAATGCACAAACTATGTCAGAAAACAAAATGTCCAATTTGGAAGAACTAATCTAAACATATCTCAAAAATCCAAAAGAGCAATTTTATTATTTCCTACTAAAGGCTTCACCAACAAATCAAGTAAAGGCATAGTCATGATGTGAAGAGGAACTTGGGCAATTTGAATGGATATGACTAAAGTGATGATGAAAACTTCATTATGATATGATATAATTGGGCCCACATTTCCATCTTTATCCAAAAACTTTTCATTTATTGATATCATAAATTTTGTCAGGGTCTATATACCATCAGCACCCACTCACATTAATAAAATTCTTTTTTTTGGCCCTTGGAAATTACCACAATTGAATCAAAATCAGATTGTTGGTTGAACAAAATAAACTTGAATAAGGAATTAGGAATGAGAACCTTAGCAACTAGAAAATCAGCCAAGACTCCATTTCCACCAAGTAATTCTCTCCCCAAAGCAGCTGTTTCTCTTGCTCTCAAGGAGATCCATGACTGAAAAATATTGACAATTTATTATAATTTACCTACCACAGTTAAATTAAGTGAAAATAACAATAACAACAAAGTAAACTATCTAGAATTTTTGTTAGTGTTGTAAATTGCGAATCACTGAAAAAACACAGAAAAAATCGCAATGAATAGCGTCGCTGTCTGAACAATAGCAGTTTGTCCAAATTTTGCAATCTTATGATATCATAGCTTCCAATAAGTTATTAGCTTATTACTAATTACCTTCCCCAAACTAGCATGACCAGGGGTCATTTTACCACTTTCATACAGCTTGCATAGACGCCAACCAACAAGAATCATTGCTTGAACATTACTGAGCATTTGAACAAGCTTCTGTTGGTTGAGTTGGAAAGCTGCTAATGGTGCTCCAAATTGTTTCCTCTCGTTTAGGTACCTTTAAATCACATACAATTCACAATCATATGCAGTGAAAACTATGATTAAGCATATTATATAAGCATTTTAGTGTTTCGTTCGGTGTGAGAATTGAATCCTATCATTTCTTATTGCTCCACTCTTTTAAGCATGCCATTTAACCAACATACCTGTGACACATATCATAGATGCCCATTGATATACCAATAGGTTGCCAAGCAACCATCACACGCGAAACCGCGAGTACCTATTTAGAGAGAAAAAAAAACATGCATTAGCGTGGCATATTCAAAATATTGGACCAGCATTAGCCCTCTAGTGCACTGTGAACAGAAGCACCGGACAAATGCGGATCTTGCTCACAACCTAAGACATGCAGTATCTTACAAAGCCATGGCAACTGGCTCTAAAAGAGGACATGTAGGATCGATCCATAAATGCTCTACTACCACATCATCAGATAATAGAAATTATATGGACCAAACTTGTAACACTCATTTGAAGTTGAAATGATGAAACCATACAATTACTATTGGAAGTTTGGAACAACAGCAGAAAAACACCTCATAAATGTTACCTTGTTTGTATCCTGAAAAGAATTTACTCCTGCTATTCTGTCCTCATCAGGGACAAAAACTTTTCTCATAACAATGTCTCCATTTTGTACAATTCTAAGTCCAATTTTATTCTCTATTTTTGTGACGGTTAGACCAGGTGCATCTTTGTGTAAGATATATCTGAAACAATATGCATATAAATAAAATAAGAAAAATGTGAATAAATAGAGTACTTCTGAAGCAGGACACAAAAGCATCCCCAAAATACAAAGCTAAAACAAATACATAAGAAAAACAATCTACTATTCTAACTTATGAAGCACGGACACCCCGAATTTGGCCCAAACACTGACACGGCGACACTGGTAATAATTTGAAAGAATGAATAAATTAAACGTAATCACAAGTCTCGTCGCATGTGTCTGACACAGACACGCCTGTTTTCAGAGGGGTCGGTGCTACATTCTAAGGGTCTATTTAGTTTGAGAAAAAATTTTGTAGTTTCATTTGGCACTTTCACTAATAATTACTAAAATGTCACATTATTTTCACTTTATTTCCTAGTTAGGAACATTGTAATAGGGAATGTTGAAGACAGAGTTAAAACACAGATAATGTTCTCAAGCCAGACAGGACTAACTACACTCTACACATATCACATACCCATTTATTTGATTTGTTGAGGTATTCCTTGCAAAGACAATCAACAAATCAGCAAATGTACTGTTTCCAATCCACCGTTTTTGGCCCTCAAGGATCCAACCACCTTCAACCTGATATTTTCAATGCAAAGCAAGACTACATTATTGAACATTGGAACAATTGACCACAGTGGAAGTAAGTCTTAATAAAAATAAAAATAAAATAAGTCGAAAAGAAGCAAAATGAAACTTCCTATCAAAGAAATTAGCAAATAAAAGTCACATAAGGCACGGGACCTTAGTTGCTATGGTCTTCAAAGCACTAGCATCACTTCCATAGTCAGGTTCAGTCAAAGCCTAATAAAAATAAAAATAAGACGTCTTTGAGAAGTGGTGTCTTCAGAAAAATTAGGTCTTTGTATAGTCTACAATCGGTAATCCCACGCAGTCAGTACATTATTTATAGTTGGATCAAGATCAGACGGTCTAGATTTCAGGCTTGGTGTATTAAATTGGAAAGGAAAATTAAAATCTGGACCGCTCGATCTCGAGCCAACTGTCACCAATGTCCTAAGTGCTAACTGTGTGGGGTTGCTGACTACAGGGAATCCAAAGTCACACAAAATCCTTCAAATCCAAGGAAAGCAAATTACCCAACATGCTATAGTTTTTAGCTGTGCCAACGAAGGTAGATACTTTTGCTTTTGAGCTTCAGACCCACATAAAGCTTTACTTGGTGGACAATCAAAATATAAAATATCAGGAACAGTGGATTTAGCAAAACAATTACCATTCAAAGATTTATTATTAACAAAGACATATATTACCAATAGTGAGCATTGCCAAGGATGAGTGGACCAAAATGAAAGTTGAACAGCTTGCATCAACTCTAGCAACTTCTGCTGTAGCAATAGCATTTCCAGTCACGGAAAGACCGGGACAACCATAACCCTGAGATCAATCACAACTAGCTAAGAACTCTTGAACTGTCTTAAGATGTAATTAAGATGAAATATTAGAAAAATGTGTAAATAGAGAACCTTGATTGTGCCACCAGCAATATGCAGTTCGCCGAGCTTTGGAATAGCATGAAACGGGAATTCAGCCTTCTCCCAATACTGTTAAAAAGCATGAGATTAAGTGTAGGAAAGCTAACATGATTACAAACATCAAAGGAAATTTACTATCCCGTCATTTTTGTCCTCTATTAAAAAAATGCTAAATAGACTAGAAATTCATTTGTCAGCACATACAGAGAGTCATATACACAAACACGTGCGGCTTAATTTACAATCAAGTCTCTCAAAGATGAACTTATTAGCAAATTGACAACTACGAGGACCAGATAAACATGTCCAGACAGATTTCTGAAACCAAATCAGCTAAATAGCATCTTACCCAAATTGTATATTTACTCATGGAGGGCCAACATAGATATTTAGTTTGAATACTTTAAAAAGAAAAAGAAAAAAAAATAGAAGAACTTGCCTGGGTCATTATGGGAGCAATTTCTTTTTCCATACACTTTCTGACTTTCATCCTAACGGCCTGCTCCTCCGATGTCAACAAGTCATCCAATTGAAAATAATCTGAAACTGCACTTTCCAACAACCAACACCAATGCAGAATGCAAGTCAGTCCTCCAAACCCAAACATGTCTTCTTTCACAAAATATACTTTATTTACACCCAAAAATCATATGAAGTTAAAAGACATAATAACATTAACCGACTAACTGTATAAGATCAAAGTGAACATCTCTCGAAAATGAGTTACATTACACACACGTCTGAATTCGGGGCCGTCTTTGGAGACGTGCAAGACGGACTACTGCACATGGTCCCAAATTTTTCAAAATTAAAAACTATATCTAAATAGGGCCTCATAAAATATTTGCCAGGTTAAATTATGATTAAATAGGGTCTCTATTTGTTTTGTCATGATTAAATTGTGGCTAATCTACACAGGGTCTCCAAAAATTTGAGACAGCTTTATCTGAATTAGACGGCTCTTGTTAAGAATTGTGATTTGATACTAACTCATCTCTATAAAACTGGCTTATAGAGTGGGGATTGTCCCTACATAAGCATATGTCCAGGTCATATATTATCCAATGTGGGACTCCTAACACACCCCTTAACTCTCAGGACTGACCAATAGCAAAAACCTAATAGCAAATGACCCTACGGATCTTAAACGAGACTCTTACTGAATTAATATTTTTAGCATGATTCAAAATCCATCTGTGTGTGATTGGAAATAAATATGCAAGCATATGTGAAGGTATGAGGTTGTTACCAGAGGGAGGAAAAGTAGAGGCAGGAGTTGCTTGTGGAAATGCCAGAGAGACATCAAGTGGTGGCAAATGAAAATATGAAGGCATATTTCCTTTGTTATCATCTGCGAAAATATAAACAATCAAAACATAGCTAGTTAGCAATAAAAACGAAGAGAAAGAAGCTATAAATCATAAGAATGGGATCGTAATTCACGGATCAGAAAAAGTAAAGTGAAATTAAAAAAGAAAGAAGAAATTGGAAACAGAAATGGAAGAGATGAACCTGGGTTGTTACGAGTCATGGTGAATTGGAGCGATTGAGTTCTCGATTGGGTTGAGAATCGAGAAGAGTGAAATGGTGGGTGACGGGGATGAAAGAAAGAAAGATGGATTTATCTTCCAACACGTCGTTAGTTTTCTTTTTTAAATGTCAAATGTTTTGATCTTGTTCGTTGCCCTTCGCAATCCTGCGTGTCGTGCATATCTTCAAGATTTTCAATCACATCACTTCAAAATATGGGCTATCATTATCATAATAATGTAATAATAACTCGGAATATTCAAAATCAAATCAGTTCAATAGAAAATCGCAAACTAAATCAAATTAAATCGAAACCGTATTTGATTCGGATTTATTTGGGTCATTTTTTTAACAAAATTGCACGTTTCAGTTCGATTTGCGGTTTGTATTTTAAAAACCGAACTAAACCAAACAACATTATATTACAACTCAAACTTCACTTATCTCACATTCAACCAAAAACTCAAACATATTATGCTTTAACCATACAAATATTCTCTTAGTCACGCTTAGGATTTTAGTTTCAACCTTCTCAAATCTCTTCGAGTAGTATCGCACATTCTTTTCATCATATTTGTTATGTACATCTCGTCTCTTCTACTTTAATTAGGGATGACAACGAGTCGGGTGCATGTTTCACACTACCCAAACCCGCACCCGAAATCAACACTTGAACCTGAATCCAAAGAATATATATATATATATATATATATATATATATATATATATATATATATATATATATATATATATATATATATATATATATATATATATATATATATATTATGATTTAGTACTTAGTTAATTATAAGAAAGAGTATAAGTTATATTTACACTAAAATATTGTTGCTTACAAAATAAGATTTCAATTAAATTTTGCATACAACCGGATATTTTACACACCCCTAATTATAATTAAAATTAAGGTCTTCAACATCTTAACATTATAATTAAAATTAAATTCTACAATCTACAATTAAAATTAAAATTAAAGTCTAAACTAAGCGGGTATAGTTTCGGGTTTCGGATACGGGTTTCACACTACCCAAACTCGCACCCGAAATATCGGGTGGCACCCGAACCCGAACCCAAACCCAGTCAAATCGGGTTTTCAACCATTGACTCAGATTCGGGTGCGGGTGGGCCCCGCGGGTTTGGGTCTGCCTGTCATCCCTAACTTTAATCTCTTTTATCTTATTTTCTTTTTCATCTCCGTCTTCTCCTTTTTTATATTATTGTTTTCTCTTCCAATTGCGTTTTTATCGCACATTTCTTCTATAATATCGCATATCTTATGATCTTTCTTTTTCATCTTTTCTAATATTTCCTCTCCTCTGTTTTTTCTTTTTATTGTAATATTTTTTATATTCCACTCATCATAGCATTATTTTTTATGTTTTTTATTCCACTTTTGTCTAATCTTATTTTTGTATATTAAATGAGAAATTATTGTCTAAATATGATGAGTTTTGTTGCTATTTGATAATGTATGAATAACTAAATACAAAATTATGTTGTTCTCTATAGGTGTATGTATGACTCAATAAAAATATTGTAAAACACCGAACCAACCGAACTAATCCAACTCGCATTGGTTTGATTTGGTTCGGTTTTATTTCTTGAAGCCAACCGAACCAACTGAATCAATCCAAACCACGTTGGTTTGATTTGGTTTGGTTCGATTTTATTTCTTGAAGCCAACCGAACCAAACCAAACCGAATGTTTTTTTCTCTTGCGGTTTGGATGATTTTTTACGTGAAAATCGTCAAACCGCGCCACGAACACCCCTAGTCATAACCATTTTTTATTATTAGTGTATTTCTTAATCACTCTGTGATACTCTCAACCACATGTTGCAATTTATTTTATGTTCCCTGCTTTTGAAGATACATATCTGGACGCACTATTTTTTCTTTTTACGCTGAATATTTTCAAAGATACATATGTAGAAAAAGTTTCGTAGATGCACCTTAGAAATCTTATCAGAACAATTTTTTTAAATAAATCTAATTTTATTAGTCGTAGATGCAAATTAATTGTTGTGGATGAATATACAATAACATACAAACCTAAATACTATATCAATGTCATCAAAATAAATACCACATCAACTATTGTGTGTCAAACAATATTTGCACCCTCTCCTCTGCCGCTTCCTCGACTGCCAGATCTGCATCCTCGATTGTCGATCCCACTCGTCCTGACGTGATGTTCGTGGTACATAAGTGCCCCCTCTTCCACCGCAATCATGTCATCCACTATACGCATGTCACCAGACCCCTCAGGGAAGAAAGTAGCAGGAATGCCTGCTCGCCCAATCATAACTATATCACGACATCGAGGCAGCACATCCTGAGTATGGTCCAACTGAGATTGTTCCTTCTCTAATATCTCCTGATGAGTTGGTATGGGTGGTGATCCCTGTAACACCCCATTTCTACCCGACTCTATAAATTAAAATCAGAGTTATAAAATTTTATCAACAAACATGTGATATCACATTTCCCAGCTTTTAAAATCAAATAACAACTTCAATAATATAATAACTTCGAAAAACAACGCATCGGATCAACATGTTTCAACTCTTAAACAACTTCAAATAAATCAATCATCAAAATAATCTCAACTTGGTTCTTCAATCATGAAACGACTTAAAACTAATTCATAAGCTTAAACAAAATCATAAAGGCAAAACAAGCGTTTATCCCCCAGAAGTGCTACGTATCAGAGCGACAAACACCAACTCGAAGCTACTAAGTACTGGACTCTTCGTTACACGATCACCTACCAACTGATCCATCAAATCATTTATTCGGGGTAATGGGTACTTGTCTCCATATTAGTTGACCTTAATGTTTTCATTTCCAAATCGTAATTACTTGTTGCTAATAGTTTTTATACGGGAAAACAGGACTTAGAGAGCGCTTTTTTTTACCTTAGAGAGCGCTGTAAAAGGTTGCGCTGTCTTAGGTAAAGACAACGCTTTTTTTTAAGGAAAAAACACTTTAAAAGGCCCAAAATAAAGAGTGCTTTTTAAGAAAAAACGCTTTCTAAAGTAGGCCTTATAAAACACTTTTTCCTTAAAAAGCGCTCTCTAAGTTATGCCATTAGACAGCGCTTTCTATTATATACGTTTAAAATTTTAATAATTATTTTTACATTACTTTATGTCGCTCCCCGGATTTCCATCCTGGTACAAACGCGAAAGTGGCGCAGAAAAAGAATAGAGTCGCCAGCCAGGCATTTTTATCCCGAAGAGAGGGAATGGTAATGCTGCACAAACCAGAAGAAAAGAAAGAGGAAGGACACAGGTCCTACGAACCAAAGAGACTGAGTTCGGGAGTCGGTTACGACCTGGGAAGGTATTAGCACCCAGATCGTCCGCCGTACCCGACGGGATCCACGTTTGCAAAAGAAAAAACTGTTTCAAAGGGTGAGGGGATGAAAACTGCAGCAAAAAAAAGATGAAAAGAAAAGAAAATGAGAAAAGAATCGAATAAGAAAACAAAGAGAAAAAATGTAGGGAAAATAAAGATTGTGCTCGAACGGGCCCTACCCCGCTGCCTACGTACCTCATCAGGATAATGAGGATCAGAGACGACGTAGTTCCCCTAACTAGGGGTACTAAAAGGAAATTGCTTGTGAATTAAGGCTTGAACTGCCTATGCCATTGCTCAGGTGTTGCAGACTCGGACGACGAGTGCGTAACCGTCTTGCAAAATGACAAGTAGGAGCAAGTTCGCGTACGGAGCGAAGGTGATGAGAAAAGAAATCTCGAAGGAGACGATTATTGTTTGTTTGTGTATTTTATGAAGCTTTTAGGAGTGTGTCACAAGGAAGTGAACTCAAGCTCTTTTCCATGGAATGTGCACTTGTCACTACATTCCAAGATGGAATAATAGAACAAGCACACTCAAGTAAGGAGAAGATCCCCAAAACTTGAACCCAAAGATTAGGGTCTAAGCTCACTAACTTGTTGAATTATTAAGTGTTTTTGGTATTTACAGATGAAGAAGTGTTTTTTATGCTTTTCTTTATGAAGAAGATACCTTGATCAGACTTGTGCATCACAAGGTAAACTTGTACTATCCCAATATGGGAAGACTACAAGCATACCTCATGGGATAAGGCTATGGATCAAGACATCACTTCAAACTTATTAAGATGCTTTTTAAGAGTTATGAGATGAGAAGAGAAGAAGAACCAAAAGGATCACAAAGGTGAAAAGTCTAAAGGGAACTAAAATAATCCTAAGTGTTAACATGCATGGATGTCCTAAGGGTTAGTGAGGTTTCTATCCTAATGAAGAAGGAAGAAGAAGAAAAGAAGAAGATAGAAGAAGGGATGAGCAAGGCCTAAGCCCAACAAGTAAATGGTTAGCACAAAATAAGCATAAGAGGAGAAGATGAAATTTGGAGATGTGGAACTCAATTCCCACACCTCACACTTACCATAGCCCCTGCAAGGTTAGTATCAAGCATACAAATGAAATAAAATGAGCAAGATAACATGCTAACATCACACAATCAGAAGTGAAATGGTATAAACATATGCACAATGCAAATGCAACTCAAAGGAATGAAACATGAAGCTTACAAATCAAAATGATGCAACATGAACACATATGAAAACAAATGCACACTTATGAAAGATGCAAAGCAAAAAATGCATAAACATGGACTCAAAGCTCACAACCAGAACCAAAACAAGATGAAGAAAGGCTTAAGAAGCCAACAAGATGAAGAGAAGAAAGGTACAAGACCAAACAATTACAAAATGGAAGTGAATGAAGCAATGATATGAAGTGAAAGCATTTAAGGAAACAAATGACTTAAAGAAGAAGCAAACACAAAAATTCTTAAGACTCAAACCCTATGCTAGGACCAGGAAGGTACCCAAACCCCAAAAGAACCCCAAATGAGAAGAAGAAGTTGGCACAAGTGCCCTTCTAAGCTTATAAGAGGGCTAAAGGTTCAAAGGAAGCAAAATGGGACAAGGTTCAAGATAAAATCCACAAAAAATCAACCAAGCATCTAAAAATTCTACAATTGAAACCAAATGATCTTCAAACATAATGTAAAAATGGGCCAAAAGGATTTGGAAAGATTCAGAAGCAAACAAGGTTAAGAGGAGGCAAGAACACAAGCTAGGGTTACAAACTTCTATCGCAAGTCACAGGATCAAGACTCAAGAAATAAGTTTCTAAAAATCAAAAGAAAAATCACATGAGAATTACAATGTCTTAAGAATCCAGAGCAAAAAGAATGGGATCAAAATTCAAAATATTGAAGAGTATGGAAAATAAACAAAGCAGCATGGTCAATGGACTTAAAAAGAAGTTAAGTGAAAGGATGATTTAATTCAGACACGTGAAAATGGAAAAAAAAATATGACAAAATAAAAGAGACTCAAAATAATATTCATGATTGTTTTGGGATTTTTTGGATGAAGGGAAGTATTTTATAAAAATTAAAATCTAAACTGAATTAAAAAGAAAACAAAAGAAAAAGAAAATAAAAAGAATATGGTGAGGAGGTGTGATTAGTAGATATTCATGTTGAGAGTCAATTGGGCTTGAAGGAGGTGGGGTGTGCTTAGCATTGGCTGGGCCCAGAACTGGCGCATGTGTAAGAGCCTTATGGTGGTATTTTTGTGAAAATAAAGGGAAAAGCTGGGAAAATCAGGGAGCTTTGGATTGATCAAGCGTCTGTGGTTGATAACCTCATTAAATGAGGTGGCAGTTGGGTGGATTATGAGTGGTAGGAACATGATAGTTACGGTGGGCGCATAACATGGAGGATTTAAATGAAATGAAAAAAGAACACATGAGACGGAGAGATTTCTAGGGCTGGGGCTAGGTGGCGCAATATGGATGCTTGGATGGGGAGATCCTACGGTTGTTGCTCGTCTTCTTCACATAAACCCTAAATATGAACATAAGCAATTTCTGGTGACCGGAGCTAGGGCTCCGGCACCAGAATTCATGACAGCATCACAAACATCAATAATAACATGCCAAACACTCCAGATCAAGTAAATCCACCCCCCCTGAATTCAAAAATGGCCTCAAAAATAACTAAAACTCAATGAATTGGACGGATCGAAGCAAAACAACATTGATCATGAAACTTGAAATGCACATAACTTTCACTACAGAGCATCATTTTCAAATCTAAAGAGTGCAGCATGATCAACAAACATCAAATAACACAAAACACCACATTAATTCCATTTCCAGATCACAAAGTTTCAAGGTATACTTGAGGTGTAGATCCTGATTCAGTGAGCTAGAAAACCAAAGGCTGCGTGCAAATCACTCCACTTACTCCCTAGATGCAAAATAAATGCATCTAAGGTCTTGAAACAAGCTGGATATGAGGTTTCAAAGCAAGTTGCCCTGAAATGGCAATGTCACTAAACTTGAGAATAAGCTTCAATGAGTGGTTGCTTAAGGATCCTGAGCTTGCCTAGATCACAGATCCACAATTGGTTTTGAGTTTACTTGCTTGTGTGAAGAGATATGGAAGAAAATGCAAAGTTGCATGAAGTTTGTGAATGAGAGAATGAGAGACATCTGAGGCTTGCTAAACCCTAATTGCTCTTTGTGTGACCTCACAAGGCAATGCTGAAAGAATGAAATGAAATGCACGAATCAATCATGAGAAAAGTGTGACTTTGCATAATTTGCACTTTGTGAAATAAGCATGCTATGCTCATGCTCTCTTGGGCCTCTCATCACATGTGCAAGGCATTTACCACCCTTGATTCAAATCCAATCAATCCTGGCCCTTAGATCAAGCCCTCACACTTATTTCAAGACTTTTGCAAAATATCCTCTTTATAAACAACTTTCTTATTGTGCACGAAAATGTGATTTTCTTTGGAGCAAATTGGTCATAATATAATTCATTTTAAGTTTGAAACATAATTGAACCAATACCAAGTCTCACAATTAAGCTTTGGAGCATTTTGCTTTTGGTGCCTACATGAAAAAGTGACTTTTGCCCTAAAAACAGCCAATTTTCGAAGGACTTATAGGGAGATCTAGGAATCCTATGAAAATGTACTTGTACTTTTTGAAAATGGGAGCCCTTACTCTTAAACTTTCATGTTTGACTTTGGTCCATTTGAAGAATTTTTGATCATGTTAAGGCCATTTGAAAATTAGTGCAAAAGTTGCCAAATTTGGAAATTCCTTAAAACCAACTTTGTACCATTTTTGCAAAACCCTTCAAATCTCCATGATTCTTGAACTTTAGGCATTCCAAACCTCTTATAACATTTTAAGGACCCCTATTGGCCAAAAAATTTGGGTTAGACCCCTTGAAATTGCACAGTTGACTTTTTTAAGGGCACAATTGACTTTTTACTTCATCTGCAAGCAACTGAGGCATTGTCTGACTTCCACATGGAATTTTATCATGAAAATTGACACCTAGGATCCTCTTAACATATAGAATACTTTGCCCAAATTAAATGGCCAAAGTTGTGAGATCTTGGTGCTTGAATCACAAACCCTAATTTGGGTGCCTTGTATATGAGCTTTGCCTTGTCCTGAGACCTCTAATGATCATGCAATCTTCTGAGCTTTTGCCAATGGACTTGAACTTGTAAATGGAGTGTATACTCACCATAAGACTTGTACAAACTCATTGGAACCCTTGTCATGGCTTGAAATACTTCAAGGACCTCCACAGATGACCATATGCTTGATGCTAGAACATGAAGGATGTTATGCCTCATCTTTCCATGATATGATGCTGAGAAAATGATATGTTCATGATGAATATGATGTGATATGATCCTTAAAATGAAGAGGGAAAATTTGGGGTGTTACACTTTAGAGAGCGCTTTTATGAAAAAAGCGTTTTCTTTGGTCCCTCATTAGAGAGCGCTTTTGAAAAGCGCTTTCTAAAGGCTACCTATAATTTTTATTTTATTTTTTGTATCACTTTAGAGTGCGCTTTTAGGAGAAAGCGCTTTCTATTGTGAACCTTAGAAAGCGCTTTTAAGAGAAAGCTTTCTCTAAAGTGTACCTATAATTTTAATGATTTTTTTCAAAACATCTCATTTCTTCCATTTTTATACGCAGAACCTGTAAATGCTTGTTTTAGGCAGTATACCAGTATAAACCAATTCTAAAGTGTACCAGTATAATTCACATTATTATAAACCATTCCAAACCATTTTTTCAAACCATTTCATCATTTATATAAACCAATTCATTTCTATCCATTTCAAACCAATATAAATAATCTCAATATTATCGGTATTTATCACCGGAAACTATATATATATATACCTTAAACCAATTCATTTCTATCCATTCCAAACCAATTCATTTACACCACAAGTCATGTACATATATACCATAATATAAACCTATATATACCTTAAATTATTCTTTTTTCTATAATAAATTCACTCAATTCCTCCATAATTTCACCAATTGGACACGTGAATTCTTCAAAGTACTACATAACAAAACAAAATATGCATTAATTAGTTAATATCCGATAATATGCATAGTATACGATATTAAAATAAATCCTAAGTTATAAATCTATACATACTTGATTAGGAATCTCTAATTGATCCAATTGAATGATTTCTCTCATGATCCTCAAAACGTAGTACTCGCAGTCTATGCCATTTTTCTGTTGAGGATACTACACATAGACAAACAAATTTGTGTTATCAAGTAGCATCATTAATAAGTAACATTGTGAAAATTAAATTAATTACCTGCACATGGATCCATGGAATAGTGTTTGCTTTAGCCCGTGCAACTCGATAATCTTTTTGTGCTCGGTACACTAGTATAGATCTATAAAAGAAAAACGTAAATTTAGAACAATCTCACAGAAATAATTCAATATACAAATACACACGAATTTTTTGAACAATCTCACTTACGTATCAACCACTTCCTTCATACTCGGATATGTTGACCAATCATGCTCCATTGAATTCAAATAATAGACCACTTCTTTTGTAGGATTAATGGCAACCAACAACCAGTATCCACTGTAAAATATAACAAAAGTTTAGATGGATAACTTATACGCAAAAGATACAAATATTAGAATGAAATTAGAATGACAATCTTACTTGTGTCCAGTATTATACGGTAAAAAAAACAAAGTTTCTGTATTGGATGCCATGTATCTGTTAACTAAGTATTGTCTTACTGTATCCATATTCAAACTAATTGTCGTACAGTTGACACTAGTGGAAGCAAGGAAACGGAATCGGTTTGACAATTCCGACCCGCGCATGAGTTTGTCATACAAGTACCTTAAATAAAAACAAATAATAGACATTAGACTATTTTCATTGAAATGTTCCAATAAATTGTTCAAGTAAATAAATAATAGATTGATCGGAGTACCAAATGTAAGCATGCATAACACCGATGCCTAATGTTTGATGTTTGAGAATCTTCTCAATGTCCTCTGTTCCGATTATCTCCGAATGAGGAAAACCAAAAACACCTTCGTCCAAGTCTATTTGACGAATACAACCTTGCATCACATCTGATACTGACACAAGTGTATCAAGACACGACCGAAAGAGAGTTGCAACAGTTCTTCTTGCAGGAACCTTTTTCTTGCTCTCGACCTGTTGTGAAGCTTGAGCAAGAAGAACTTTTGAAGCTTGAGCAGGAGGAACTTGTGAAGCTTGAGCATAAGGAACTTGTGAAGCTTGAGCAGAAGGAACCTAACAATCATATAAGTTAGGTAAAGTAGAAAATAAAAAAAAAATTGAATCTAGATCATAGAATAACACTTTAAATGTACCTCTCTTTTTTGTGATGCAACAGACTCTTTTTCCGGAAAAAGCCTTTTAGATGGGGTTTTGTAGGAGTCTAAAATTACCATATTGCAAAAAAATGTACGTAAGGTTCAAAAAGATTTTCATAATGGTTCAGAATTAACATTTGAATTCTAAGAGATTCATAATGATTTTAACCCTACCTCATCATCTATGATAATGAGGTCTGACGGCCATGCAACAAACGAGCCTAAAGCCTCTCCCAATGATGTTATCTCTGTAACCGTGTTAGGTATAGGTAGTGCCGCACCCATATCTACAGAAATATCAACTGACACTTTCAAACATCCATGAGGGAGCAGATTATGGTGAAGTAACTCTCTTACTCTATTATACACTTTTCCTTTTCCAACCATGCGATAAGTCGGTAATGATAAATACAGCTGACAAGAGGAAATGCCCTGAAGCAATAGTGAAAGCATAATTGTTAATGTGTGTAAAGGTTAATTAAAATAAAAGTGTTAATTTAATTAAGATAAATATGTGATATAATTACCTCAGGAATTTTATTTTCACAATTGATACTAGCTTTGTCACTAGTATCTTTCAACCCGGAACTGCGCTTAGACCCATCTTCGAAGCATCACAATATACCACAAAAGATTCGTTCGGATTAGGAAAAATCAATATTGGAGCAGTCATTAACCACTTCTTTAACTCAATAAAACTCTTCTCACATGCAACATCCCACACATAAGCCAAACCCTTTCGATTCAACTAAGTCAGAGGCAATGCCAACTTAGAAAAACCTTCCATAAACTTTCGGTAATAACCAGCCTAACCCAAAAAACTTCTGACCTCAGTAGCAGACTTCAGAGTATACCACTTTAATACAGCATAAATCTTCGAAGGATCCACTGCAATTCCACCACTAGAAATCACATGCCCAAGGAAAATCACTTCCTTCAACCAGAACTCTCATTTCGGCAACTTAGCATAAAGCTTGTTCTCTCTCAACACTTGTAATACAATTCTCAGATATCCTTCATGTTCTTCTTCAGACTTTGAATAAATTAAGATGTCATCAATAAAAACCACCACGAACTTATCCAAGTACTCATTGTAAACACCCCAAAATTGCCCTCACTCATTTCACCATGGCTTGTGATTATTTTCATATTACATAAGTTCAATCATATCATCTCAGTGCATTTTTGCTTCACTACATTGGTTCTAAGTTATCTGCATCTAGGATTTGTGATTTGAGCAATCCCTGAGCCATCTGAGCCACTCCAAAGGTCTTCAATCATCTCAAGAGGGTCCATGTATGTTCAAACATCATATAATATCCTCCCAATATCAAGAAAGTCAGAAAATCACAAGAACTGAGAAAGGCATGGAAGCAGAGCCAGGTTTAACTGCACAGATGACCTAAAATTAGGGTTTTGGTTTCAGAGGACATAACTCCAAATTTTTTGGTCATTCTTGTTTCTATTGGTCTCTATATGATATGAGGATCATACATACCAATTTTCATGAAGAAATTCAATGGGGAAGGCATCTGATCAATAGATGACTTCTTGAGTAAGTCAGTGCAAAATCAGGGCATCTGAGGCCCCCAATCACCCAACCAAAGGGTCTTCTCCATCATTTTGAGTGTATATGATATTTATTTGATCTTATAAGAAGTTAGAAGTTCACAAAATTGAGGAATTTCAAGCCATTTGCAAAGTTGCCATTTTGGGAAAGTGACTTGTAATGCAAACTTGCCATTTTGGGAAAGTTTTTCAACCTCCTCTTTTTGATTCAAAAATGCTTCAAATGAAAAATTCTTGGTCATGAAAGTTGTAGATTGGATCCTCCCATTTTCAAAAAGTACAAGAACTTGATCTAATTCATCATAGAACTCAAGTTATGGCCTTGCAAAGTTGGGAAAAATCACTAAATTTCACTTATGTACCAAAGAGGGAAGTTTGCAAAAACACTTGCCAAAGCCAAATGTGACCTCTAATTGACTTCTAAGATTTGCACAAACATCACACATGACCTAAAATTCAGAGTTGCACAAAGAAATTCCAAGTTTCATGCCTTGAACATCAAGAAATCCAAAAGGGGCCAAAACTTCATGAATTTGCAAAATGGATCAAAACCTCTTACACATTTGCTGAATCACCACAAAACCTTTTCCATGGTTGTCCTTGAACCAAGATGACTCGAGCCATGCCTTGAAACAACCACTGAACCAGCCCATACCTCAAGTACACAAGTTGGTGACATTTTTGCAACTTGCCCATACCAATCAACATAGGCCAGCACCCACCCTCTGACCTATACAAACATGATATGTGTACCAAAAGCAACCCAACACATAACACAACACAAGCTGAAACCTCCAAGAACACAACAAACACAAAAACTCCCTCTTATGCAAAAACCTTCGAAACTCACAACTCAACCATCAAACCTCAAAACAAATTACATAGAACAACTCCATAATCATCACTGATCATTTCCCACCCTTTATTTTGCCCTAAAACACTCAGAATCAAAAATACGATTTCAACATTTCATGAACTGAACTTCTGCCAACTTCCATTTGAGGCCATTTAAGCTCCAACCAAGCATCACAAGCTCTTGAGGGGAGTCATTGGAGTGGATTTGAGGCAAAGAACTGGCCAGAAAGCTCCTGTTTCGAAAGCTCAACTTCAGGTAGCCATGGCATTTATTTTTCCAGAACTCTCATTTTATGTTGTAGAATGATTCTATGTGTTCCCCTGATTGCCATGATATGTTTGGTTTTGAAAATAGTTGAGAAATAAGCATTTCATAAGCTTCTGAAATTTCTGAGTTGTTTTCCGTTTTGCTTTGATTCGTGCTATTGATGATGAATAAATGAATTTTGATGGTTGATTCTTGTTGGGGTTGATGAGAGGATCATTTCTGGAGAGTTTTAGGGCTTGGGGTTGCATATTGAGTGAGATAGCTTGAGAGGCCAGCCGGAGAAGATGACCGGAACACTGTTCCGGTCACCTGAAAATGTTTAGGGTTCAGATTAGGGCTTAATGACGTAATTAGCGTAGTTTGAATGTGGGCCGTCCATTTGCGCGCGCTGGTCAATTCCCTCCCCTTTTTATTTGAATCTGGGCCACTGGATCAGCATACTTCCATTAATTCTTATTTTTATTTCATTTCAATTACATTTCTTTCCACATTTTATTAAAAATAGTAAAACATTTCTAAAAAATTTCATTTTTTGCATTTCCCTTTCAAATATTTTTCTCATTCTGAAAATAATTTTTATTTTATTTTTTGCATAAAATTTGTATTTTTCAAATATTTAAATGTTTATTTTAATTAATTAATGAGAATTAATTAATTAAAATAGCATTTAAGTTTCTAAAAATCACCAAAAAAATCACATTGCATCTTGATACATTTAGAAACATTATCAAACTCTCCACACAAATTTATTTTTGGTTCTTGACATATTTTGACATTTTTCTTTGGATTTAGGGTTCTTAAAAGTCAATATTTTTACCCTAACTTGGAAAAATCCTTTCTGCCTAACCATGAAGAGTTTGATGATGGTTCTTTTTGCATTGCATTCCTCATGTCATGTAGTTTCTAGGATAAAATTGGTTTGAATTTATCTTTAATTTTCAATTTGTCTTGCATTTATCATTGAGAGGTACCTTAAAACCCTAGCCAACTTGAGAAAATCATAACTTCCATTAGGTTAAGATCTAGGTCTCCTCCTTTGGGCAGTGAACTTGCATAGGGTTAGGGTTCCTTTGATTCCATTTTCAATTTTTTATCTTGTCATTTGCTTTTGGTTTTGAATTTTGTATTGCATGTCATGTATAAACCTTAATTTTTGCCTTCATTTGCATTCATCTCTCATATGCTTGCATACATGAACTTACCATGACATTTTGTGCATTCACATGACATATAAGATATCTTAAGACATATTGTAAGCATGTTTGATCATTGCATCCTTCATTTGCCATGCTTTTGCTTTCATTTTGATGTCATATGTTTTCATGAACTTTCATGCTTCTTACTTGTCTCATTTGCATCCTCATCTCTTGTATGACTATCCACACTTCATGACATACATTTGCATCATCCCTTAGCATCATTTACACCTTGTATATGCTTCTGGTTTTGGTTTGCATCCTTGCATCTCATCTCATTTGCATTTCATTTCATTTCCTTTTGCTAACTTTTTCAGGTGGTAAGTCATTGAGAAGTGAATTTGCCTTCACTTCTCATAATCTCTTATCATCTCCCTTATGCATTCATTGATGCATTTTATTTGTGGATTAGAGTGAGCTTGCTCATTCATGCTCCTTCTCCTCCTTCTTTCTTCAAACAACTTATCTTCTTAAGTGAAGTAAGTTGTCTTGCTTCTTTCTGCTTCTTTTCCTTCGATCCTGCTTCTTCCTTGGTGGCTTTTCTCTTGAAGATCTTCTTGCAAGCTTCATAAACCCTAGGAACACCCAAGCATGATCACAATTAGGGTTTTATTAGTCCCCCCATTAGTTTTACCTTTGTGTCATCTTTGAGCCTTCTCTTCTCATCTCTTAATCAAGGACTAAACCTTAAAGGGTTTAAGGCTTTGTGATTAGGGTTATGCCTGCATTCTTCTATTAGGATGGAGTGCATAACTTTAATCCTAAGTGTTAAACCCTTAATGTGTTTAAATCCTTTAGTCAATTCACTTAATAATCACTAAGACATCAAGCTTGTAACTTGGGCCTTGCATTAGGGTTCTAATTCTTCCTTAACTGGTTAAGAAGGACTAACCCTAGTGTTAATGGACAAGTCCCCCTCAAGTTGTCTTACAAACCATAAAATCCACTTCTTAATTTTATCATTAACTAAAATCCACTTTAATAAAGGCTTTGTTTTGTCATGAGGTTAATCCCTAATCATGGGTTAAGTTGAGGAGCCTTCCTCAGCTTAAATGTTCTCATCTATTATCCTTCTATTAGGATGGTGTAATGGGTCCATTAAATCCTTGATTATGGCTTAAACTCATTACTTAACACTAAACAAAAAACTCCAAAAACATCTAAATAATCACAAGTAGGTTAATGATCTTAATCCTACATCATGGTGACTAAATGTGAGGTGTTTACTTCATACTTAAGGTATTCTCATTACCCCTAATCAGAGGGAGGATGTGATGAGTTTACTAACCCTTGGTTTAGGCTTAAGCTCATTTTCTTATGACAAACCACAAAAAGCAATAAAAGATTGAAAACACAAAAACAAACAATAATCGTCTCCTCCGGGATTCTTTTCTCACCTCATTCACTCACAAACGAGAACTTGCTTCTTCCGTCTAATGCAAGACAGTTTGCTCCTGAGCCAGACAGGTCATACACTTGAGCATAGACAAGTAAGCAGTTCACAAGTCAATTTATCTTTCAGTCTCTTTGAGTCGAACTACGGTGTTCTGACTTCCTCATTGCACGAGAGGATACGTAGGCATAACTTAACAGTTATCGAACAAAAGTCTTTGTATATTCCCCCTCTTCCATCATTATTCTTTAAGCCTCATAATCTTGAGCTTCACATTCTTTCCTTGCACTGACACTTCTTTTATTCACTTCACATTCCTTTTGCACTGACACTTGCATTCTTTTCCAACTTTTGTACACAAATTGCACTGACACTACCCCTTTAAAACACAAATCTTTTAAGCATGGATTCCGTCGAGTACGGCGGACAATCTGGGTGCTAATACCTTCCCAGGTTGTAACCAACCCCCTTTCTCAGTTTCTCTGGTTCGCAACCATCTTATCCATATCTTTCTAGGTTTATGCAGCATTACCTTTCCTTCAGGATAAAAATGCCTAGCTGGCGACTCTTTTCTTTCCAGTTCACCCTTGTGTGTTCTCTCCTTTCGCCGACCGTTCGCGTCCGTACCCTATTTGACTTAGCCTCATTTAGTGGGAGCGACACTCATGAAAGGTCTGATTCATATACTCCATGAATACACCGGGTGCATTAGATACCCCAAAAGGCATCACAGTATATTCATAGTGACCATATCTTGTTCTAAAAGTTGTCTTCGAAATATCATCTGCCTTAACTCGGATCTGATGATAACCCGACCTCAAATCAATCTTACTAAACACGCAAGATCCCACCAACTGATCCATCAAATCACGTTTATCAGTTGGAGTCGCATAAGGTTTCCCTCGAAACTGACCCTTCTCTTTCTTCTCACTCACTTGCTTATAGTGAGCAAATCGAGTTCGACTATCCTCATCATAAATTCTACTCTTGTCCACTAGTTCAGCATACATGCGGATCTTCTAACACCCAATCGCTTGCTTGATCTCTGGTCTCAGCCCATTCTCAAACTTCAGACACTCTGACAACTCAGCATCATCATGGTTGTAGTGAGGACAAAACTTCACTAGCCTCTTAAACTTGGCAGCATACTCTGCCACTGTCATGCTTCCTTGCTTCAACTCTAAGAATTCAACCTCTTTCTTGCCATGGGCATCTTCACAAAAGTACTTACTCAGAAACTCCCTCCTTAACACATTCCAAGTTATTGCAGCCCCAACTCCTTCCAATCTATGATGGATATTATCCCACCAATCCCCAGCCTCTTCATCTAGCATGTGCGTGCCAAACTGCACCTTCTGAGCATCGGAGCTGGCCATAGTCCTGAAAATCTTCTCAATTGCCTTAAGCCATTTATGCGGGTTCTCTAGTTCATGAGTACCATCAAACTAAGGCAGATTATTCCTCTAAAATACCCTCAAGTCATAAAACTCATCACGAACATTATTTTGTGTCGTAGCCTGAGCAAGGGCAGTTACCGCATCCGTAAGAGCATAATTCGCAGCCATTTTACAAATCACTAACAACATCAGAAGAACAACTCAACCACAAAACACTCATACTCAATAACTGACACGACAAACATGACACGAAACGACCAGACAGACCGACCTGCTTTGGTACCACTAATGTAACACCCTTTCTACCCCATCACGATTTTAACATAATTAATCAGAGTAAACTCATAAAAGGGTATCACATTCTTCAAAAAAACAAACATCTTAAACCATCATATTAGTCCTATCCCGTAACACGGGTTATAAAACCATGAACCTCAAAACTGTCTTTAACAATTACGCAGCGCAAAATAAAACATCACTTTTCATCTTTAATTAAAAGAAAGTTTCATTATTCATTCCAAAACATCATTTAAAATATCAAATAGTCAAAAATTAACACTTAATTCTTTTAAACAAAATTGACTCATTGTTCTCAAGCGAAACCCATCTCGATGTTACTGGATACAGAGTAGGACTCCATTTCTAACAAACAACGACGACACACTAACTCCAAGCTAGACGTGCACCGAGCTAACTTTGATATCTGCAGGATGGCATAATAGACCATCATAAAAGGCAGGTAGGGTGAGTAAATTCACATTCAATAAATTAATATAAAAATGATAATTCATAAACAAAATCTTTAAACAAATTCAATCATCCTAAGACTCATTCATTCACAACATCAAATACGTCACGACACAACATGAACTTATTGCAAATCATGTTATATCATTTAGAATGAAATGAAATCTCTTATTATACATGTGGTACCGAAACATCCTCATGGATGGACACTGGGCCATCAACCCTCCACAAGGGAGCCCATCATAACATCATATCACTTCAATCTGAACAATGGGATTGAAGCTACCAACAAACCATAAGTCCCCTCATAATCATGCCATGAATGCAAGATGTAATATACATACACCTCATCAAAATATCATAAACATCACATATGCATTCATCGTGAAATATCATATATTTTCCTCATCTAACATCTTCCACTAAGTCATGTCAGCATACTTCATAAACTCGTGAAAACAACTCAAATCATCATACATCATTTTATCATCATTCCTACATATATATAGCCTCTAAACACATCGTACAACATTACTAAAACATCATAACATCTTATAAAACAAAACACATCGATTAAAACATTTTTCAGAATTAAAATAATTTTTCAAAACATGCCAGGTCTCGCTAAGCGAGTTATCCCCATCACTAAGCGGCTAACTCTATGTATTGTGAGGTCCAAAATTCTTACTTGCTCGCTAAGCGAGCATCACGATTCCTCAAATTTTTATACGATTTCAGAATCGCTCCCTTGCGATAAAACCCACTCAAAAACCCGTTTTTAACAGTAGTAACCCAGAAAATCATCATCACAATCCACATTCATCATAGTATCATCACATACATCATATAACATCGTTATTTATCATCAATTTCATCATAAAACATCATCACATAGTACAACCATCAATCAAAACCCCCATAACCCTATGAATCTCCCTTAAAACCCCAAATCATATCTCTACATTACAATACCGAACAAAAATTCACTCCATATACCTCAATTCGTCGGGTTCCTTCGATAAACCTCTACGATTTTCCTCTCTAACCTTTAAGTCCTAGCTTTTCTTCAGAGCTTTCCTTCTTTTCTCCCAAATGTATGATTGTTCCAAAATGATCGTACAAACCCCACTTTACTCTCTTAGTCATTCTTTCCCCTAGGACCTCTTTAGTCTTTTCCCATCTTACCATCACTAATCTTCTACCAAAAGACCTCAATACCCTTAACTCCTTATTTTATTTAATTAATCTCAAATAATTAAATAATGTCACACTACTACTAAATTAATATTATCAAAATATTAATCTAAACCATCACAACATCATAACATCAAGAAATCCTCAAAAATTCATAACAAATTCATCAAATAAATCAAAATTAACTTTGGGGTGTTACACAAATGGGTACCTAAATCTCAAATTGTCTTTGTTGTAGATATGCTTAAAGGAGAGGATGGAAAACCAACCATGGTTCTTGTACAGTGGTTGTTCACGACATATGACCGGAGAAAGGTGTATGCTTCAAACGCTGAATTTGAAGGAGGAAGGAAATGTGAGGTTTAGAGGAGGACAATATGGAAGAATCATAGGATTCGGCACCATAGGTAACTCTCAGACCCTCATTAACAAGGTATGGCGGGTAGATGGTCTTAAACATAATTTATTAAGTATCATTCAGTTGTGTGATGTTGGTTGTGAAGTTATTTTGGACGAGGACTTATGTTCTATTATTAGTTATGACAAAACCATAGTATTCAAAGGGAAAAGGAAAGGGAATATTTATAAAATCAATATTTCTTAACTGACTGATTAAAAGGTTGTTTGCCTAATAACAATGAGTGGTGAAAAATGGTTATGGCACAAAAGATTAGGTCATGATATCTGGAGATTAATCTCTAAACTTTGCAAGCTAAAACTTGTTAAAGGGCTGCCAAACATTGATTATCACTCAAATGCTCTTTATGGAGCATATCAGATTGGAAAGATTGTGAAAACCTCCTTTAAAAGCAAGAACATTGTCTCTTCTTCTAGACCCTTTGTAACACGGTGGGAGAACTGACTTTCTATAAATGTTGCGGATAGCAAGAGTCGCCACCGACTTTTATTTTATCTATAAGGAAGGGACATAAAAGAACAGGAAAAACCATTTTGAAAAGACTTAGGTTCGAGGGTAGGTTATATAAAGGGAAGGTGTTAGCACCCTTTATATCCATGGCTATCCATGGGCTCTTAGTTACTTAGCTCACTTTAATTGTTTTTTAATAGTGTAGTGTGTGATTAGAAAATTTTCTAAGTACTTTGTAATGATCCTCGTATGGATGTGTACAAAGTCTTATTTGAAAATGTTTGAAAATAGTGAGGTGTGAACAGTATTTTCTTTTTGAAGAGTGAGCAAGTAACTATGAGGTACCTACCCTAGACTAAGTCATTCATGTTCTTGTATGTCCTTTCAAGGGTAAGACTTTCCCTATTATTAAGGAATAGGTAGTCATTACCATGTATTTGTTAAGGGACGAGCGTAGGGTCATCGTACGGTCAACGAAGGCAACTATATGGTGTCTTTAGCAATTGGGAGGGACTATCATCTTTTAAACCGAATGGACAAGATCATTTATCGTAAGAAACCTCGTAGGGACTTGATCTTTTAGAATCTGGGAGGTACTAGATGATTTATTTCCTGGAGGGACTTTGCTTAAGACACCCTACTTTCGAGGGACTTGACCGTATAATTAAGCAACTTAAGAGGAATACCCTAGGAGGTGCAGACAACGATCTTAGATCGACTTACGTGTGTGAGTGTTTATATTCAGATATTTTTATCTTTTTAATTAGTTATCTAAATTAAATTAATTACAATTATATTTCCACTCCCTATTTACTAACCACGTAATTTATATTTACGAAAATAAAGCAAAAATAAATTCCTAAGCTATTACATGACTTTTGGGCAGATACATAATTATCGGACGGAAAATAAATTACAATAATTACATTTAATACGATAAATAAAAATTAAATGAAGGAAATAAAAGCAATATAAATTAATGAAAATAGAAATTATAATTTAAAATAAAAAAAATTATGTTAAAGTTTTAATTTAAGTTGGACAAATTAGGGTTAAAAAATAAATTAGGTTTTTTTAGGTTAAGCTATGATTTTCTATTAAAGAGAATTAATTATTAATTATAATCTACACAAACTAAATATATAAAAAATGATTATTAATTTATGAAAATATAAAGAAAATTTAATTATATACATAATTATGGCTAAAAATAAATAAGGATTTAAAAAAATAATAAAAAGAATAAGGTTAAGAATCTTTTGTTTAAAAAAATACTAAGTAAACTACTAATTTATTTACAAATTAGAAAAATATTAACATTTAAAATATTTAAAGTTTTTTTTGTAAAAAAATAATTGATGACATTTTATTAAGAAAAGATTTTCATTAATAGATTATCATTATTTAATAATTTTAGAATTAATTGTTTTATTTAAAAGAAATTGAGTAAAATAAGATAAATATAGAAAAATACAAAAAAAAAACAAGAAAAGATCCAAAAAAGAAAGGACCTGGGAATCAAACCCAGGTCCTGTACCTGCCAGAAACGTAACCATAGCCAACTGAGTTGTGCGCGCGTGTTGTTATCCAGTGATCAACAATCAATAAATAATATGTTGAGGAATAAGATAAAATTAACACCAAAAAAAGATTGCAGCTGGTTTCGATCTTTAGTCCTTTGGTATACAAAACCAGCTGCCTCCTTCTTCTACCTCCAGACCTGTAATTTTACCTGCGAAATCTATTACAAATTTTCTTGCGATTTAAACTTGTAGGAAAACTTATGTTCTCCAAATACATCAAATCATACCAAATTAAGCCACGATCTTAACACCAAACGATTACCCATGATTTACACACTTCAATTATATCATTTAAAAGCCTTTAGATTACTTAAATCGTAAAGCCCTAAAATTGAGTTTCAAACCCTAACAATGGCCATGTGCGGATTAGGTCATGGAGCTTCAAGTTTTTTGCCCAGAAACACTCTATGTATCATCATAATCACTAATATGAGGTTAGAAATCATTAACAAGATGTAAATAAACAGAATCAAAAAATCAAAAGTGCAAAGGTATTGGAACTCAGTTCATGCGTATGGGGGCGATTTTGATGATGCAAAAGGTTGAGGCACACTCAGTGACAATCATAGAATGGATTGATGTTCTTGGAATGCCTTGAAATTACATACAATCCAAAATACGAATGTAATTTTTTGAAGTTTTTTTGAGGTCTTGAATCCTATGCTTGGGCCTGCAAAATTCGTCTCCTTGTGTTTGTAATAAGTTGTACTCTTAAAGTGGAGTGAGATTAGGTCAAAAAATTGTGGATTCAATGGGCTTTTGGATGACTTAAAGGTGAAGGAAGAATCAACCAAAAATATGCAAAAAAATCAAATATATCCTTGCTATTTTGATCTAGCACGAAATTAGAGAGTTTCAATCAGTCTTAAATGTTTTTTAAGAGCTTCTAGAACAAGAATCACATCCAAATATTGAATTTTATATTTTATTTTGATTTAAATTGAATTTTAATAAATAAAATCCAAATAAATTATAAATAAATTATAAAAATCAGAAATAATTGGAATTGGGTCGTGCTTGGGGTTATTGTGAAGATTGGATTGCAATTTCACTAGCCCATTTGGAAAAAAAATGGATTTTAGACCTTATTTGCTTCATACACCTCTTGAAATTTTCCCAACTTTGACAAGGCACAACTCCCTCAATTTTAAGGCTATGAGAGTGATCTTGGACTTTTTAGAAATATTAGAGAGTCCTTTAACAAACCTCTTTGGTCTCATGTCCATATCCTTTACCATTTTCAAATTATGCTCTTTGGAAAAAGTTGACTTTTTGTTGACTTTTGAAATGACCTATAATGTCTTAGCTCATACCTTCCAAATGAAGCTTTTTTAGGCTTGGCTTGTGAGACACAAAGTTGTATATAATTCAATTTCCTTCAAAATGAGATTTGGATGGGAAATATTTGATGAAGAATGTGAAAGTTATGGTTGGTCAAAGTTCAGTTGACTTTTCCTATGAAAACCCTAATTTACAAACTCCTGATTCTTGATGATCTGAAATCTTCTTGATGAATCATGATAAACCCTTGATAAAATGATGAATTTTACTTCATAACCTTGATGTTGGAATAAAAATCTTGAATTTTGACTTTAATTTGACCACAGTTGACCTCAGTTTGACCTTTTAACCACTTTGACTGATTTTTGCATATCTGATCATCTGACTGGTCAAACTTATTGGGAAAGCTCTGAAACTTGACATAGGGATTATTGAAGTTACATGGGATGTTATGAAGCTCACTTGAGACCTTGGAAGTCTATTTTTCTTGGATAAAACCAAAACCCTAGTTCTTGATCCTTTGCTTAGGAGGAGACTTTGTCTGAGGAAACTCTCAAACTTTCTGACCAATTGGGGACCTTGAGAACCTTATGATCAATGAGAAATCTTGAGAGACATTGCCTTGATTGTGGGAGGGAAAATCTTGACCTCTTTCTTGTTTTCCTCAGTTCTCAAACTGATCCATAGAGATTTCATGTGGCACATGAGCAGTCTTCAGGAATTTGATTAAAGCCTTGGCATGGGCTTCAGAACATAATAGCAGAGATAACATGGGGATTTTAGAGGGAGTATGCCCCAGATGGTCAACAATATCATAATCACTCTTGCAGATGATCTTCAGTACTTCTTCCATCTGCTTAGAGAGATCTTCACTAACTGGTGCCTCAGCTTGAACATGTTCAATCACTGGTCCTTTGCCCCTAGCCTCAGTACTTGGCCCAGAGTTAGTGATATAGATTGAAGTAGCAGCAGTCTTTGAGGTGTCTTCTAGTGAGAAAATTCTTCCTCTCCTGGTAACCTTACTGGACCCAACAATATTGTCAACATCAAGATTAGCATCAGTAACAGGGGTATCAGTCAAAGTCTCTTGCTTGACACCATGGATATAAACATCAGAACCATAATTCCAGGGTATAGCCTTATCAGAAGTATATGGGATAGGACCAGGAGTAGTAATAATCATTGGAGCCACCTTTGGCTCAGCCGTAATCTTCACAGGACCCTTAGAAGTGATCCTTACTGGACCTTTGAAAGTAATCTTCACAGGAGTCTTACCAACCATAGCCACATCTTCAATCTTTAAATCTTGAGCCAGACCTCTACATAGGCTCTCTATAGAAGGGGTCTTCTCAAACAGTATAGTATAGTTGTCTATCAGGCGTTGAATACCTGCCCTTAGCTTCTAATAACTATCAGGTTTGTAGGCACAATAAAAAAATCTTCATTGCAACCGGGAAATAAACCGGCTTGAACCAGTTTCTTCTTGACAATAGATAGAGGAGTAGTTATTTCAGCCACATTACGAACATAAGAAACCTCATCAATAGCATTAGGAGTTCCAGGAGGGTCAAACTCAATTTCTCCATTCTCGATCATATCCTGAATTTTGTTCTTCAATGCCCAACAACTGTTAGTATCATGGCCAGGACTATTAGAATGATATGCACACCTTGTATTAGGATTGTAACAAGGAGAGGAAGTATTGGTATTTTGAGGAGGGTCCTTCAAAGTAATCAATTCTCCTTTCAACATGTGTTGTAAAGCCGGAGCCAACGACATATTGATCTTTGTAAATTGCCTCCTAGGCTTGGGCTGACTATTCTGTTGTGGCTCTTGTGGTGCAGGTGTAGGATTAGAAATCAGAACAGCTCCCACAGATTGGTTACGATTACTACGACCATGTTGGCCATACACAGCATTGGATTCCTTCTTCCCATTAGAAGGCTTCTTGGTGGCACTTGAAGAAGCAACTATCTGAATCTTTCCATTTCGTATCCCATTCTCTATATGTTCTCCAATTATTATTAGCTCAGTGAAACTAGAGGATGAGCTTCCGATGAGATGACTATAGAAAGGACCAGTCAACGTACTCATAAACATATCAACCAATTCCATGTCAGTCAAAGGGGGTTGAACTCTACTTTCCAGATCTCTCCACTTCTGAGCATACTCCTTGAAGCTTTCTTTAGCACCCATGGACATGCTCTGGAGATGCATGCAAGTTGGTGCTAAATTAGAGTTATATTGGTACTTCTTATAGAAAGCCTCATCAAGATCATTCCAGTTACAAATGTTGGTACTCTCTAGTTGATAATACCACTCCAGTTGGGATCCAGATAAACTCTCTTGAAAAAAATGCATCCATAACTTCCTATCAGGAGTATGTGGTTGAATTCTCCTGACATAAGATCTTAGATGCAACTTTGGACACGACACACCATCATACACCACAAAAGTAGGAACTTTGAAGCTTATAGGGATGGAGACTCCAGAAATCAAGCTCAAATCTTCGAAGTCAAAACCAGAAGTCTTCTGTAGTTCTATAGCATTCATTCGGTCCTCCAACATCTTATACTTCTCTTCACCAGCAGGATCATGATAATAATTCTCCTCATAATCAGAATCTTCTACAGGACCATGGAGACTGCCTTCTTCTTTCTCAGAATTGTCAGACCAAAGATTCTCAACTTCTTCATCTGTCTTGACTGGACCTCTGAATCTTCTACCCAGGTTGATGAAGCCCACTGGTTTTCTGGTCTTCTTCTTTTTCTTGGACAGAAGTGCCTTCAGCTCATCTTGTCCCCTGGACAAATTTAGAATCATCTCTTGAAATTGGGCATTCTGAGTTTGGAGTTCCTTGACAGTTTGTTCGAGAGCCATTTCTGCTGAAATAAACAGCGAGAAGATAAGATATCTGTTTATAAGAAACCTGTGATGTTATGGTATGGTATGTATATGCTTATGCAATGTTTTCAAGGACCGCAGGATTTAAATTTGTTTAAAGAAAAACAAAAACAAAATTTTATTAGTAAATGTTTAATATAAATTTGCCCCTTGGGCTTACAATGAAATAAAATAACAATAAAGTACAAAAAAAATATGGGGTTTTAAGTCTCCCATGGACGCTTCCTCTTTGGGTTTAGGTATGTGTTGAGGTTCCACTCCTCGTGAAGTTGCCTTGTCAGCTCTAGAATTCTTTCTTGACTAGCTCTAAAATGAGTCTCAAAGTATCCCTTTGCTCCTTCAATTGAATTCAGGACTTCTGCAACTCTTTCAAATCAGTGGGCATGTCTGGATGAAGGATGGTATAAGGAATATCTCCTTCAACATGCTCTATAGTAACTGGTAGCATAACAGGATATGGCATCATAAGAGTCTGAGCATGAGATCGCACCCATCTGAGGTAAGGCTCCATAGGAATAGAATACTTTGGCTCCAAAGTCTTGCTATCAATCCTATTCACCTTGTTCCAAGCTCGTATAAACCTTTGGCGGTAACCCTGAAGATCATTGTCGTAGTCAAACATAATACCCTAAATAAGCATGTCATGAGGACCATTACTCCGAGCATAACCAAACTGATGTAGAGCTAATGAAGGGTTGTAAGTAATGCCCCCTCTTATTCCAAGGAGTGGCACATTAGGAAATTCCCCACAACGGTCAATGATAGTAACATTCTCCATAGATCGAGAACACCAATGAATGTCTGAATGAGAAAGTGACATGATCCTCTTAGACCACCTTAACCCTTATTCATTCTTCATCACTAATCGAGGAAGGTGAGAAATAAACCACCTAGCCAATAAAGGTATGCAACACATCAAAGTTCCTCGCGCCTTCGTAGTACGAGTATGAAGAGAGTGCAAGATGTCTCCAAGTAAGGTAGACACAGGATTATGAGTCAGAAATATGTTGATAGTGTGTAAGTCTATGAACTGGTCTGGATTAGGGAACAACACTAAGCCATAGATCAACAAGGCTAAGATATCCTCAAAAGCATCATAGCTCATAGCATCCAAGAATATTTCAGCTTTCTCCATCAATACCTTAGCAAGAATACCCTTAACTCCACTTCTCGTTTCTAAGACAATGTCTGATTTCGTCAAATGTAGGGTTGCATCAATGACTTCAGGTTTAGGCTCCTTCTCTAAGCCTGTGAAAGGTCTCTGATCAAGGATAGGTATACCCAGTAGTTTGGAGAATTCCTCCATTGTAGGAACCAGCTGATAGTCGGGGAATGTAAAGCAATGATGTTTAGGATCAAAGAGCTGAAATAGGACACTCATCATGTCTTCATTGAACACTGAAGTGACTAAATCCAGTAGGTGACCATCCTTCTTGATGAATTGGGAGTTTTCAGAAACTTGAGAAACCAATTCCTTAAGCTTAGAAGGTGTTCCTTCAAAGTTGATCCGGATAGTATTCCTACGAGCAGAAGCCATGACCTACAACAAAGAACAAAGATAAATCCTTTGGTCCTTGAAATGGTTAGTGAAAATGCTATGCTTATGATGTCATGATGTTATGCTCAATCACAAACATATGGCACACACAAACAAGTCACACAATAGCCCTAGGTTTAAAGGCTTGCATGAGGTTTAAAGGTAAGTACCCTCCCCTGAAGTTTAAATGGTTCATCCAGTCCTACAAAAGTAACCAGGTTCTAAGGGATCTCAATATCACTGATCCTTCCCAAGGGTGGTTGTTCAGTAGGCAACTTACTTGCCAACCAAAACCCCCTAAGTTTAGGATCTCAATGAGTGTAGCATTGAGTATCAACCAACTTTAGACTTCTCCAAAGCCGGCTATCTCACTACTTTCTAAAGGCCAAGATGGGATAACTAGGGTTCTAAAGGACAGTTAGTGTATTGACAACGTATGGCAGCCCCATATTATCCTTAACTTACTTAAGGAACATAAGCACCAACCAAGAAGTCACACTAACTATGGCCACCAGATCAACCATATCGGTATACGCCGTATAGTTTCCTTGGTCTATTGCCATTTACCTAGGGTACACTAGATCCGAGTTAGGATCTTTCATACAAAAAGCCCAACAAGTAATATAAAGCAAACACAACAAACAATTTAAGTGATCTAATTCCTAAGGGTACCCCTCTTTTACTTAGTAACTCCCCAGCAGAGTCGCCAATTCTGTAACACAGTGGGAGAACTGACTTTCTATAAATGTTGCGGATAGCAAGAGTCACCACCGACTTTTATTTTATCCATAAGAAAGGGACATAAAAGAACATGCTAGATCGTTTTGAAAAGACTTGGGTTCGGGGTAGGTTATATAAAGGGAAGGTGTTAGCACCCTTTATATCCATGGTTATCCATGGGCTCTTAGTTACTTAGCTCACTTTAATTGTTTTTGAAAAGTGTAGTGTGTGATTAGAAAATTTTCTAAGTACTTTGTAATGATCCTCGTATGGATGTGTACAAAGTCTTATTTGAAAATGTTTGAAAACAGTGAGGTGTGAAAAGTATTTTCTTTTTGAAGAGTGAGCAAGTAACTATGAGGTACCTACCCTAGACTAAGTCATTCATGTTCTTGTATGTCCTTTCAAGGGTAAGACTATCCCTATTATTAAGGAATAGGTAGTCATTACCATGGATTTGTTAAGGGAAAAATTAGGGTTAAAAAATAAATTAGGTTTTTTAGGTTAAGCTATGATTTTCTATTAAAGAGAATTAATTATTAATTATAATCAATAAAAACTAAATATATAAAAAATGATTATTAATTTATGAAAATATAAAGAAAATTTAATTATATACATAATTATGGCTAAAAATAAATAAGGATTTAAAAAAATAATAAAAAGAATAAGGTTAAGAATTTTTTGTTACAAAAAATACTAATTAAACTACTAATTTATTTACAAATTAGAAAAATATTAACATTTAAAATATTTAAAGTTTTTTTTTGTAAACAAATAATTGATGACATTTTATTAAGAAAAGATTCAAAAAAGAAAGGACCTGGGAATCGAACCCAGGTCTTGTACCTGCCAGAAACGTAACCATAGCCAACGAGTTGTGTGTGCGTGTTGCTATACAGTGATCAACAATTAATAAATAATATGTTGAGAAATAAGATACAATTAACACCAAAAAAAGATTGCAGACGGTTTCGATCCCTAGTCCTTTGGAATACAAAACCAGCGCGTCTTCCACTAGGCCACCTGTGTTTCTGTGAAAAATAAAGTAAACAATAATATATAAAATAAACAACAATTTAAATTTCCAGATTCGCGCGCTGCCTCCTTCTTCTACCTCCAGACCCGTGATTTTACCTGGGAAATCTATTCCAAATTTTCCTGCGATTTAAACTTGTAGGAAAACATATGTTCTCCAAATACATCAAATCCTACCAAATTAAGCCACGATGTTAGCACCAAACAATTACCCATGATTTACACAGTTCAATTATATCATTTAAAAGCCTTTAGATTACTTAAATCGCAAAGCCCTAAAATTGAGTTTCAAACCCTAACAATGGCCGCATGCGGATTAGGTCATGGAGCTTCAAGTTTTTTGCCCAGAAACACTCTATGTATCATCATAATCAATAATATGAGGTTATAAATCATTAACAAGATGCAAATAAACAGAATCGAAAATCAAAAGTGCAATGGTACTGGAACTCAATTCATGCGTATGGGGGTGATTTTATGATGCAAAAGGTTGAGGCACACTCAGTCATAATCATAGAATGGATTGATGTTCTTGGAATGCCTTGAAATTACCTCCAATCCAAAATCCGAATGTAATTTTTTGAAGTTTTTTTGAGGTCTTGAATCATACGCTTGTGCCTGCAAAATTCGTCCCCTTGTGTTTGTAATAAGTTGTACTCTTATAGTGGAGTGAAATTAGGTCAAAAAATTATGGATTCAATGGGCTTTTGGATGACTTGAAGGTGAAGGAAGGATCAACCAAAAATATGAAAAAAAATCAAATATATCCTTGCTATTTTGATCTAGCACGAAATTAGAGAGTTTCAATCAGTCTTAAATGTTTTTTAAGAGCTTGTAGAACAAGAATCACATCCAAATATTGAATTTTATATTTTATTTTGATTTAAATTGAATTTTAATAAATAAAATCCAAATAAATAATAAATAAATTATAAAAATTAGAAATAATTGGAATTGGGTCGTGCTTGGGGTTATTGTGAAGATTGGATTCCAATTTCATAAGCCCATTTGGAAAAAATGGATTTTAGACCTTATTTGCTTCATACACCCCCTTGAAATTTTCCCAACTTTGATAAGGTACAACTCCCTCAGTTTTAAGGCTATGAGAGTGATCTTGGACTTTTTAGAAATCTTAGAGAGTCCTTTAACAAACCTCTTTGGTCTCATGTCCATATCTTTTACCATTTTCAAATTATGCTCTTTGGAAAAAGTTGACTTTTTGTTGAATTTTGAAATGACCTATAATGTCTTAGCTCATACCTTCCAAATGAAGCTTTTTTAGGCTTGGCTTGTGAGACACAAAGTTGTAGAGAATTCAATTTCCTTCAAATTGAGCTTTTGATGACAAATTTTTGATGAAGCATATGAAAGTTATGGCTGGTCAAAGTTTAGTTGACTTTTCCTATGAAAACCCTAATTTAGAAACTCCTGATTCTTGATGATCTGAAATATTCTTGATGAATCATGATCAAACCTTGATCAAATGATGAATTTTACTTCATAAACTTGATGTTGGAAAAAACATATTGAAGTTTGACTTTAATTTTACCACAGTTGACCTCAGTTTGACCTTTTAACCACTTTGACTGATTTTTGCATATCTGATCATCTGACTGGTCAAACTTATTGGGAAAGCTCTGAAACTTGACATAGGGATTCTTAAAGTCACATGGGATGTTATGAAGCTCACTTGAGACCTTGTAAGTCTATTTTTCTTGGAGAAAACCAAAACCCTAGTTCTGGATCCTTTGCTTAGGACGAGGTTTTGTCTGAGGAAACTCTCAAACTTTCTGACCAATTGGGGACCTTGAGAACCTTATGATCATTGAGAAATCTTGAGAGACATTGCCTTGATTGTGGGAGGGAAAATTTTGGGGTACAACACCCTTGAAGTTTCTTCACATTGACTTGTTTGGTCCTATTGGGACTGCCTCAATCAGTGGGGAGAAATATGGTTTGATCATTGTTGATGATTATAACAGATGGACTTAGGTAAAATTACTTAAATCCAAAGATGAACCATATGAAGTATTCAACATCTTCTACACTCAAGTTCAATCAAAGATGGAATTAAATATTCTAAAGGTCAAAAGTGACCATGGAGGTGAGTTTTAAAATGAACCATTTGAGCTTTTCTGTGAGAAGAGTGGTATTATCCATGAGCTTTCTTCTCCCAAAACTCCATAACAAAATAGGGTTGTTGAGAGAGAAAGAACACATCTTTACAAGAAATGGAAAGAACAATGATTCATGAAAATAAATTTCTAAAACATTTTTGGGCAGAAGCTTTTAATATTGCATGTAATATTCAGAATCTGATATATATTAGACCAATTATGGATAAAACATCATATGAGTTATTCAAGGGTAGAAGACATAGTATTTCTTACTTTCATCAGTTAGAATGTACCTATTACATTCTAGATAACAAGATTTACCTAAAGAAATTTGATGCTAAATCTTAGAAGGGTATCTTTTTGGGATACTCTGATCGCTCTAAAGCATACAAAGTGTACAACTTGGAAACCAAAGTGGTTGAAAAGTCTATGAATATTAAATTTGATGATAGAGGACCTGACCATGATAAGTAAGAGTCTTTGGAACAAATTGATAATTTTGCAAGAATCCAGGATTTATAGGAACAACTTATTATTTGCATTCCTAAAGAGAAAGATACAAAGGATGATATATCTGATCCTATCACTAATTCTGAATAGATACCAGACGTTGTGGCTGCTGAAGAAACTCAAATTGTTCAACCTACAACTGATTCAGTGATTCTTCATAATGAAGCTTCAGTTCAACCTAAGAGATCATTTAACTATAAAGCATCTCATCTAGAGAAGCAAATCATTAGTAATAAGGATGAGCCATTGAGGACCAGATCTGCCTTCAAAAATGATCAATCAATGCTTGGACTTATTTCTTTGATAGAACATTCTTTTGTTGATAATGCCTTAACTAATAATGGTTGGATTTTGTCTATTCAAGAAGAACTAAATTAGTTTCAAAGGAATGGTGTGTGGTATCTTGTTCCAAGACTACAAGATAAAAACATCATTGGAACTAAGTGAATTTTCAGAAACAAACTCAACGAATCTGGAGAAGTCGTCAAAATAAGGCTAGAATTGTAGCTCAAGGTTACAGTCAGCAAGAGGTAATAGACTTCTTTGAAACATTTGCTCATGTAGCAAAACTAGAAGCTATAGGCTATTTCTCTCTAATATCATCAACCATGACATTAATTATATCAAATGCATGTGAAAAGTGATTTTCTGAATAGAGTGATTACTAAATAAGTGTATGTCAAACAACCTCCTATATTTGTTGACCCAAAATATCCAAACTTTGTCTTTAAGCTGAAGAAATCACTTTATGGTCTTAAACAAGCTACTAGAGCCTGGTATGAAAGACTAAGTAATCTTCAACTAGAAAAGGGATTTGATAAAGGCAAAGTTAATACTACATTTTTCAGGAAATCTCTTAAATAAGAAATCTTGATCGTTTAAATCTATGTTGATGACATAAATTTTGGTTCCACTAATGTATCTCTTTGTCAGGAATTCTCTAAAACCATACAAGCTGAATTTGAGATGAGCATGATGGGTGAACTAAAATACTTTCTTGAAATTCAGATCATTCATAAGCCTGAAGGTATTTACATTCACCAGTCAAAATATAAAAGATAACTTTTTAAAAAAATTCAATATTGAAGATTGCAAAGTCATGGCAACTCCTATTCATCCTACCTTCAATTTGAGTAATGAATAATGCAATACCAAAGTGAAATCAACAAAATATCGAGCTATGATTTGTTCCTTACTGTAACGCCCCATATAATATATATCTAGAATAATATCATACAAGTGTTTGTTTGGTACTGACACCATCATAAGTGCCTAATAACACAATTCACATTCTTGACCAATTCTAAACAAAATAATACAAACTATGGTACAAGACATGGAAACATGTCTTGAGTTCACAATCTCACTCTCATATGGAAACATGTCTTGAGTTCACTAACTCTAAAAGTATCACTAATATGGAAACCACAAAGGTATCCCATATTCCCGTCCTCTTCTATGTCTAAAAGTCGGCCTGAGTCATGGATCCTTGTATATACTTGACATATGAAATGGATTCGGGTCATAGGTTCGTACACCTAGAATCGTCACTTCACATGGTTTGTACACCACCACAAGTCTCTTTACTCGTAGGCTTTATTCGTACTAAACATGAGAATCAAACCTGTCAAGTAATGCATGCATACGTTCCAGAGGAGCCCATGGATCATGAAACTGCATCACAGGGAAATTCGGTTCCGATTACATGATTTCACTCAAATGGGAATGTATAAAACACTCATAAGGCCTGTTAATCTTTTCCACAAAAATAACACCCAAATGGGTTCACACACATGTTTCATATAGTGTCTAATTCACTACTAAACATTACTCGACTAAGATACTTCTCTAAGCAACGAACGTCCAAGCATCTCCATCTAGTTTCTATTAAATTCCTAGTCACAGATAGGTTATATTATAATAGGAGTAAGTTCTCCCCACTCTTCTTATTCCATCTTTTAAGCATTTTATCGTTAATCACCTTTTTACATCATTTTATACGATACATAAAGCAAACACGAAATATAAATGATTTGCATAAAGGATAGGCCTTTTGAAGCCAAGCCCCTCACCAACACAATAGGAATTTTAGGACAAAGGTCCTTCACCAAGCATCATACAACTCTCATGATACATATAACAGTTAATGACACATGTACATGTATAACATAATGCGATAACATAAGCGAAAATACAAAATAGCTCATCACATAAGAATATCACTTTCATTCAAATGCCACAAATTAATTAATCCCACATCATTATTAATATAAAGAACGCTTCAATCAGACACCCGAGTCAAAAGTTACAGATTTTTGAAGAAAATAAAAATCATTTGAAAAACTACCTGGGGTGCCCGGCGATCATCATTTCGCTCGGCGGTGCCCCAACGCCTTCTGCCTCGCTCGACGATCGCAGCGGCGCAAGCCCAATATCAGAAAATTTCAAAACAAATATTTTGTTCTCATCACCTCCTACTTCCGCCTAGCAGTCAAGCTTCATCGCTCGATGCTCAAAGCGTCGCCCGACGGTTCACAGCAGAACCAGAATTTGAGTTCTGCGTTTTAGGGTTCCCAAAACACCACCAAATCTCATATTCACCAGCAAAACTCCAAAGATCAGTAAAAAAAGTCATATGGGTTTGATACATGTGTTACCCGATACTTTTAACCGACTAATTTCACATTTTAACTATTTAATTCAAAGATTAATCAAATTAAACCATTTCCACAATTTCTAACCTAACTCTTAGAACATCAAGTTTCAAAAACAAAAGTGTCTAACAAGAACCCACCTTGCAAATGAAGAGGAGTTTGATGAATATTTATGAAGAAAATTGATGATCCAAGCTTTTCTCTTCTTCCTCTTTTCTTTCTCTTTTCTTTCTCTTCTTTCTCTTTCTTACCAACTTTTTTTCTTTCTCTTTTCTTAATATATATATATATATATATATATATATATATATATATATATATATAATACTTATTATTATATAATACAATGATATACAAATATATCCAATTGATATTTTATTGACCAACACCAATTGCTCAAATATTAGAGTTACCAAAAATATCTCTAATGTACCAATTAATAAAACCTCAGGGTCGAATAATATTAATCAATTAACTCTGAGTTCAACAGTTGCTCTAATTATCTAAACAGATAATTCACGGAGCATACCGGAATCAAATTGAGTCGATTTATTATTATCCAGAGCACGTAATTAAATACGGGGTATTACATTTACTCTATCTCACTACCTCTACACCTGATATTTTATTCAGTGTATGTCTATATGCAAGGTTTCAATCAGATCCTAGATAAACTCACTTAACTATTGTTAAGAGAATTTATAGGTATCTAAAAGGAACAATGAATCTTTGACTTCTACATAAGAAATCCATTGACTACAAACTAACTAGATTATGTGATGCTGACTATGCTGGAGATAGAATTGAAAGTAAATCCACTAGTGGATCCTGCCAATTCATAGGTGAAAACCTTATATCTTGGAGTAGTAAAAGACAAGTGATTGTTGCCATGTCCACAACTGAAGCATAATACATTTCAGCTGCTAATTGTTGCACACATATACTATGGATGGAATATCAACTTAAAGATTATCAAATTTTTGGAAATAATATTCCTATTCTTTGTGATAATATTGTTGTTATTTGTCTAACTAAGAATCCAATTCAACATTCCAAAACCAAGCATATTTAAATTAAATACCATTTTATAAGGGGCTATGTCCATAAAGGAATGATGGATATTCAGTTCATTGATTTTGAATATCAGTGAGCTGATATATTTACAAAACCTTTAGCCATATCTCAGGTTGATTTCATTAAGAATAATCCTAATATGGTTTTTATAGGCGAACAAAATGCTTAGTCTCTAAATCAAAATTTGGAGAATTATTTAGGCTCTGGTTGTAATAAAACATCTGATAGTTCTTCATGTTGTATCTTTAAGCTTGAATAGAGTTTATATGATATCATTCTCCTTGATTGCTTTTATTAAGCATACATTAATAAGTTAATTCTCAACTATGTGCTTTAAATTAACAATTGGACAATGTTTGGCTCCGATAAAATTAAAAATCCTGTTCAGATTCTTGATATTTTAAAAGAGGGTAGGGATGATTGAAATGTTGGGTTTGACGTACTATTATTCTCTCATAAACCAGTAAAATATGTCTGTCAATCCTATTTCAGTATCTGCTCAAACAAGTTTTGGTTCATCAAACCAAGTGTTTGACAACAATTTTATATTGCTTTTATCTAGATTCCTAATTCGTCCAAACATTTTAAACATATTTGCAAATATTGCATTATGTGTTGTGGCTAAGAATTGATGGAAAAACAGTCTCTACAAGATTGTTTTGGCCATATGCTCATATTCATCAGGATGAGCAAGATGAATGTCTAATTCTATCTACTTTTGTAGTTTATAAAATGAATTATACATCATTTATATAAGAAAATGGCCCTTGTATAAGTTGTTCTACTCTTTCTCTTAAGGCAAAGGTCTGGTACCAAATTTGGGCTCACTCTAAGGCCTAGAGACAAGAGAACTAGATAACTTTTTTTGATGATACACCATTATTAATCATTTTATCTTATTTTGTTCTTCTTTTTTATTGATGAAAAATGGGGAGAATGGGTAAGTATTTATTGGTTAACTTTGGATCCGAATGAGGCTAGTAATCCTATTTAGGGGAAGCTGGCAAAACTCACCCATGAAGTAGATTTATTGCTCTCTAAAGGGAGGAGTTTACAAACCTCATCTCTTAGACTTCACATATAGGACTTAGGGGGAGCTTACAAACCTCAGTCTCTAAGACTGTTTTACATAAGGGGAGCTTACAAACCTCAGACTCTGAAAGTTGTTGGATAACTAATCTGTTATTGATTGATTTTAAAATACTTAATATTGTCATCATAAAAAAGGAGGAGATTATTGAGACAAGTTTGGTTCATACCATGAATCCTCCAAAAAGGTTTTGATAATAAATAAAGTATTTGAAAATAAATTAGGATCTCTAACTAGATTGTTTCTATGTATGGACTTATATTTACTTGATGAACTAAGTTCTGACACAGGAAAAGCTTTGGTTCGGTTCTGATCAGTCTAGTTGGAAATGTCTTATCAGAGTGAAATATCTAGTATACCTCAATATCAGTTGTGTACTGCTGTTACTTCTGATATTGAGGAGTGTCAACTCAGTCTTGCTAACATGAAACTCGAGATTTATTGAGATTATCGGA